>SJXQ01002832.1:285012-504057 GCA_006408695.1 Aepyceros melampus | reverse complement strand
CAGGTTGAGTGTTCTGTGTTATACAACAACTTCCCTTTAGCTATCTATTTTGCATATGATAATGTCTGTTTCAATGCTACTCTCTTATTTCATTGAACCTAGAGTAGTTTATTATACAGAGTGAAGTAAGTCGGAAAGAGAAAAACAAATATCATATATTCACCCATATATATATAATCTAGAAAAATGGTACTGATGAACCTCTTAACAGGACAGGAATAGAGAGGCAGACACAGAGAACAGACTTGTGGACTTGAGAGGGGAAGGAGAAGGTGGGACAAGTTAAGAGAGTAGCTTCTTTTACAACTAATTCAACAGACATTTATCTAGAATCCATGTACTGAGCACCATGAATAAGAACAGAATACAGGAAGGTCAGGCCCCAGTGTACTTACAAGCTAGTGAGAGTGAAGCAAGGGCAAGAACAGAACTGAGAGTATACAGGGAAAATGCCCTCTGGTCCCACCTTGATAGGGTAACTTGTTCAAGATGCTGTGAACCTGGATGAGGCGGTTCCTAAGTCCACCCAGGATGGACTTGGATTGATGGAGGACCCAAAAGTCTCCAAAGAGGCAGTTGTTCTTTGACTGGGCTTGGAGGATGAATAGGCATTTGCCAGGTGGACAAGCTGAGTGGTGAACAATGAAGAGAGTAAACTGCTTTACAAAGACTTGGAGATCCTGGGAATTCCTGGTGGTCCAGTGGTTAGGCCTTGGTGCTTTCACTGTCCTGACCTGGGTTCAATTCCAGCTGGGAAACTAAGATCCCAAAGCATCATGGGCATGGCCAAAAAAATACACACACACACACACACACACACACAAACCATCAAGACTTGGAGATCTGAATGAATCCGGTGGATTTGGCACATTACCCAGAATTTGAGAAGTGTCAGGTCCCTGGAGGGTGGGGTCTCTGGTGAGAAGAGCTGGGGATGAGACCAGGCTGCCTCTGGATGGCAGGCTCCGGATCCTGGGGGCCATTCATAAAGCCACCACGGTGCCTTCAAGAGTGGCTGACTATAGTGCAGAGCTCCCTTTTCAGTCACATGGGAACACTTATTCAACCCATATCAATACTCATGAACTGGAATGTTTGCCGATAGATTGAAGGAGCATTTGTCCAAGGCATGGGATTCTATACCATAGAAGAGCTGAAATACTCCCCAGAAGGCGTGCTTTACTCTCGGGGTCCAGATGACTACAAAATCCCCACCGTCACTGAAATACCTGAAGAGTTCAATGTCACTTTGGTGCGGTCCCAAAATCCCATCGCCATCTACTCGTCCAAGGTAAGAACCCGAGACCTCTATGTGAGTTTGTTAGGGCTGCCTTAACAGAACACTACAGACTGGGTTGCTTACACAATGGAGACACATTTTCTCACAGTTCTGGATGTTGGGCTCCAAGATGAAGATGTGATTTCTTTTGAAGCCTCTTTGGCTGGCAGATGTACACTTTCTCCCCGTGCCTTTATATGATCATGGGTTTATGATATACTAAATGTGCCTCTGTGTCATAACATTTGTTTTCTTAAAAGGACACCAGTCATACTGGATTGGGGTCTACCCTGAAAACCTCATTCCTTAATTATCTTAAACCTAATTATCTTAAATTTAATTATCTTAAACTTAATTATCTCTCTAAAGACCTTATCCCCAAATATGGTCACAGTCTGAGGTAGTCAGGGTTAAGGCTTCAGCATCTGAATTTGAGGAGGCACAATTCATCCCATAACAACCTACTCTGTCAATAAATAGTAAAATAAGGACTTCCCGGTGGGCCAGTGGCCAAGACTCTGTGCTCCCAATGCAGGGGGTCAGGGTTTGACCCCTGGTCAGGGAACCAGATCCCTCATACAGCAACTGGGAGGATTCACATGCTATAACTAAAGATCCTGTGTACCATGACTAAGGTCCAGCACAGCCAAATAAATAAAAATAATCTTTTTTAGAAAAAGAAATATAAGCAGTCCCGTGAATTAATTTATCCCTTGCAATTGCAAATCCCAAAAGAAGAAGGAAAAAAAGGCAAACATTCACTGACTTCAGAAGCCCAAGTAGAGTCTTCACTCTTGGGTGGTTGTTCAGTTGCTCTCGGAGAGATTATGAAATGAGTTTGAATCAGACAAGAAGGGCCAAGGAGTAAGCAGATATCTTGTGTCTTTAGGCTAAGTGCCACCATGAGATTAAACTGAAGTAGACATATTTCACCAGCCCTGAACCTTCTTTTCTGCAACCTTCCCATGCCCTCCAGACTCAAGTCTTTCTTATCTACACTGCCTCTCCCCTCACTCTCCCCAGGTCAGGATAAACTTTCACACCAGCTTCTCACTGACAGTTTACTCTGAGATGTTAATTCCACAAATACAGGAGGTGTTGACCCCAGGCTCCATAGAGCCAATGAGCTCTCACTGGCTCATAAAGACTTACGGCAACGTTCTCAAACACGTGTGGAAAACACACAACTTCTCCAACTGAAGTTCTGTTCTAGGCCCACATCTGGCCAGACAGATGGCAAATTTAACCTCAGGCTTTCAGAGAATTCCCTTTCTTTATTAGGAGTAGGTCAGGTTGGGAGGAAGGTGAGACTTCCTGTCCAAGTGGTCTCTTCCTCCACTTCACCAGACATCGACCAGGGACATCGCTAAAGGCCATCCTGACACAGGGCACAGTCCTGGCCCTCAGGACCCAGCCACTTCTCTGCCCCGTCTACTACCTGCTCTCCTCGCCTCCCTTCTCCTCAGAGGAAAACCCTCTTTCTGCCAGCTCCTCCTCTCCCCTCTCCCCCGCATTTGCTTCAGAGAGAACACCACAGACTGGGATAGCCTTTCTCTGCTTGGGCCCTTGGACCCATCTCTCCACTAAGGCCCTGGACACAGACCAAGGACCAGAACACAATGAAGAAAGAAAGAAGAAAAATTAGTAAAAGGAAGCATTGCTGAATTATTCAACATGTAATGCCACCACATTGTTCATTCAAAAGCACCCAACACACAGTCAAGGAAGTTAACACATACAAAGACTTCCACAGTCCACCCTCCGGGGGCAACCATCTCACTGTTTTTCAAGCTCAGCTACAAATATTATTGTTGTTTTGTTGTGGTCTTGAGTTCAATGAAATAGTCTGGAGCTGCAGGTGGAGTATCCTAGAGGGCCCTGAGGGCTTCTGTCTCCAGAACTTTACCTGGGTTGGGGGAGGTTTGGTGGGGGGGAGGGGGCAGGGAGAGACATTTTAGCTGCCCACTGTCCTGATGCCCCTGGGACATTTCCATGAGCCACTCTGAGGAGGACCCCACACACACAAATCAGCAGGTGGGGGAGTGATGGTGGGAGTGGGGAGGGTGGGAAGCAGAGAGGTAGGGTGGGAATTCGATTCTGGTAATTCTGATGCAATACATTCAGAGGGTTGTAAAGTCAGGAGGAGTGAGTGTGTGTGTGTGTGTGTGTACACAAATTAGTCTTAAAGAACCATGCAATTCTGACAGCCTTTTACCCTCCTTCTCAGGGGCTAGGTGAGGCTGGAATGTTCCTGGGATCCTCTGTGTTGTTTGCCATATATGATGCCGTGGCTGCTGCCCGCAGAGAGAGGGGGCTGACCAAGACTTTCACCCTGAGTAGCCCAGCAACCCCTGAGTTGATTAGAATGACTTGTGTGGATCAGTTCACTGACATGGTAAGGCTGGTGAGGAGAGCTCCCTGTTAGAATCACCCCTTATGTGACCTTTCAGGTTCTTGGTATGGATCTGACAACCATGTGAAAATTACAGGGCAAGTTCATCTTTTCCATTGAACATTCTCACTCTGGCTTCACTTGCTACTTCTTATATGCTTCAAACTGCAAATACAGCTGCAAAGTAAGCAACCCTCTTCAAATGATGGTTTAAAGTTTCAGATCCCAAATAAAAGCACACAACTGACCTAGTGCTCATATCAAATGGACATGCTAGGTTACTTTAAACATTTTGTAAGATGAAATTGATGTGTTATTTTCATTACCTTAATAACTAAATTAGATTAAATAGACATCAGATCTGGTCAATTATTCTGAAAATATCTGTTAAGCAAACTAGTAAAAATAATTTAAATGAAACTATCAAGTCACAGGGATTCCCAGGTGGCACTAGTGGTGAAGAACCTGCCGCCAGTGCAAGAGACACAAGAGACACGGGTTCAGTCTCTGGGTTGGGAAGATCCCCTGGAGGAGGGCATGGCAACACGCCAGTATTCTTGCCTGGAGAATCCCATGGACAGAGACTAGCAGGTTACAGTCCATAGAGTCGCAAAGAGTCAGACGCGACTGAAGTGACTTAGCATGCATGCACATCAAGTCACTGGGCACACTTTGCTATGCCCTGTAATCACATACTAATAGATGATAGGTCCATTTTCCAGCTGCTAAAAATACATCTAGAACTATTATCACAGACTGTTTCTATACTGAACTGCTTACTGCAGCCCTAAATGAGTCTCTGGTGTAAAATTAGATTGCCTCAAGAGGGAGGAGATACACGCGTACTTACAGCTGATTCATGTTGCTATACGGCAAAAACCAACACAACATTGTAAAGCAATTATCCTCCAATTAAAAACTTTTTAAGAATTAGATTACACTTTATGCCTTTGAAAGCACAGGGCTTCTGAATAAGATGCATCTTATCCCAAACACAAGAAGTATATGAGAATAAAGAGATTTAAAACTCAAGGATTGAAAGAAATATGAAAATTATCTAATTTTGATAAGAATAAAATGGATATTGACTTTTCTTTTTAAAAAAAATATGTCTTCTGAATTACAACTTATTTCATATAACAATATTTTATTAATAATTTTTTCTTTTGATCTTCTTTAGATTCCCAGAGATGATCCATCAACATTTACACCTTGGTCCATCCATGTGTCTTAATCCTCAGAAAATGTGTTTTCCTCAAAAAATGCAAGAATACATGTTTGCCCTTAAGATTTTCAAACCCAAGCAAAATGTAGGTTGGCCCCCATTGTCGAGGGTAATTTTAGCATCGTTTCATTATTCTCTGTGGTTTAGGCCACTGTGTGATTATGTTTTAGGATTCACATTTTCACCAAAATGTATAAGGAAGTTTAGAATCAAAAATTCTTCTTTCCATTTGTATTATCTTTAATATATACAGCATCAGAATTTTCACAGTGGTGGAGTTTTCATTACCCAACAACTCAATAGAGATTTCTCGTACTTTGTTCTACACAAGTCTGTTCACCCCCAAAATCATTCACCCCCAAAACTCTTGGGATTCCCCGAAGCCAATGGTGTGCTGGTAGTAGCCAGTTCCTCTCGAAAAATCAATGATTTGTTTTATTTGCCACTTTCCACGTTGTAAATACCCCACGTCAGCCAACTCCAAACCACAGACAAGAGGTCTCTGAAGGGTTGGAAGAGATGCTTGAAACCTGCTCGTGATCTCCAGCTTGGAAGCCCACCACAACCCTTGGTTCCTGCCATTCCTCCCATGCAGCCCATGTAGGTGGGGCTTAGAGAGGCAAACCATCCAGAGCCTCCAGCTGGTCCTCATCTGCCATGAGCCACACACATGGTACCACGTCTTCCTTACCTGGGAAACAACACAGTAAAACGGTGATCTCAGGTCACCCTGGGGTCCCTTCCCATGGCTTAGTGTCTAAAAGGTGAAATCAGAGCCCCCTTCCTTTTGCCATCAAAGGGCCACAAAATCCTCGGGGTTCTCTTTCAGTTATCTCTCAGCTATTTTACATTGCATTTTCTTGAGGAAATGTAGTCTTATGCCAGAGAAGAATTTCAATCTCCTATGAAGTGTGAAAACACGAATAAACTAAATTATTTGTTGGGATCTGTGTGCTAGGTATTAAAGCTCTGCATTTACATAGAGAATGACATGGAGGGAAGGAGAGGGTGGGATGAATTGAGACAGTAGCATTGACATATATACAATATCGTGTGTAAAATAGCTAGCTGGCGGGAAGCTGCTGTACAGCACAGGGAGCTCAGCTCAGTGCTCTGTGGTGTCCTAGAGGGATGGTATGGGGGGGTGGGAGGGGGGCTCAAGAGGGACAGAACATACATATACATATAGCTGATTCACCTTGCTGTACCACAGAAACCAACACAACATTGTAAAGCAATCATATTCCGATTGAAAAAGAAGCTCTGCATTTATTAACGTAATTTTGTGGGGAAGAATAAGCTGGTAGCAATTGTTTGTGTGTGTAAAACTAGACTGGAAGAAGAAAAGGTTGGCAAATGGAAAGGAAAGACTCACCAGTCAGCCTCTTATTCTGTGAGGAGTAGGGATGCGTGTGGATGTGTGTGTGCATGTGTTTTTAATTGTCTTTTAATTCACTCAGCAATCTAAATTACCTGGAACCCAGCCCACAAAAACTCATTGTCCAAGGCAGAACTGTAAAAATAAGGTAGCTGATATATTTTTCTAGCAGTAAAATAGGAAGACACATTCATCACAAACATAATTTTAAGAGTATTATACTTCCGAGACTGTGTGAACAAGACTTCTGATAACAGAAACTGGATTTTTACAAAATAAATCTAATCTCTTCAGTAGTATTTAGTTCAGTAGAAGAATTGGAGTTGGGAAGGAAGAATTTATAAAAATAGTACAGTTTAAAGGATAGCAAGTTTCAAATATAAGATTGCTATATTAATGTCTTTAAAATTTGACAGTCTATATTATAAATAATCTGTGTTACTAATTTAGATAAATATCTGTTATTGTGTGTCTAATTTTAGATGTTATTACAGTGATAGTTGTACAAGAAGTGTAAAATACAAGCTTTTCAGCCAGAAGATTCAGTAAACAGTCAAGCATATTTGGAGTAATAGAGCACATGATCATTATTAATTCTGGGCAAAACTGCTAGTGCTTGTCACTCATAGAAACTTACCTTTACTATTGCTTAACTGTAAGCGCAATAAAAGTTTGTCAGAAGAGAAATAATATTACGTGGCAGGTACTACGCTTGCTGCCTTTTTCCTTTCAACTTAAAAGACAGGGCCCAACTGTCTTACTTCTCCTGGACTGAAAGTTTATGATAGAACAGTTTTGTGCAACCTTACAAAATACTAGAGAAATGGAGCTGAGTGAATAGTGGCTGGGAGGGATTTGATTTCAGTTCAGTATCTTAACCCTGCAGCACCGGGCATGATCTTGGCTTTTAGAAATGGGGGAGGTCAAAAAGAGGAGACATCAAATGCTTGGGTACAAGAATGCTTGGATATCTACACTGTTTCTTTCAAGGGAAAATCTTTAACTCCTCCTCACTTGATACTTTCTATGATGTAAATTAGCCATATTCTTAACACTATCAGAGCCAGGGATCACAAGTTGACTTTTCTGAGAGAAAGTGCTGAGACAGAGTTTAGGGAGCACAATGTTTCTTAGGGCTCAACACTTTAGCCAACTGATGCGAAGAGCTGACTTAGTAGAAAAGATCCTGATGCTGGGAAAGATTGAAGGCCGAAGGGGAAAAGGATGACAGAGGATGAGATGGTTGGATGGCATCACCGACTTGATGGACATGAGTTTGAGCAAGCTCTGGGAGATGGTGAAGGACAGGGAGGCCTGACGTGCTGCAGTCCATGGGGTCACGAAGAGTCAGACACGACTGAGAGACTGAACCACAACCTGAGAAGGAAGGGCTGAGGAAGCAGAATTGGGCAGAGGGAGAAGTCAAACTGATACAGGTCCCTCTAAGCATCAGGACCCTAGCAGGGAGCCCTGGATCGAGCATTGACCCACGGAGCAGTCCTGCTCAGGCTGAAATGGACAGGCCTGTGTATCCCCAAGTGACTGGTTCACTGACTACAGGCCTGCCCTGGAAAAGCTTAACCTTGAACAAAGAAACTCCTCTGCTCTAAGGGAGACCCTGAGGGCACTGACAGCTGGAGAACACACTCCAACAACACTCCCTACAGCTGGGTGGCACGTCCTTCCAGGAAGGGGAACTGAGAAGCTCACCTCCAGTCTACCACACACATCTCCCAAAGTGATCCTCCCTGATTCGTGAGTTTATTAACATATAGGTGTAAGCTGTAATTCACACTTAGTTATATACTGGATTAATTGCCTTTATAAAAAAGAATAATTCTGATGCTTTTGAATTGTGGTGTTGGAGAAGACTCTTGAGAGTCCCTTGGACTGCAAGGAGATCCAATTAGTCCATCCTAAAGGAAATCAGTTCTGAATATTCATTGGAAGGATTGTGCTGAAGCTGCAACTCCAAAACTTTGGCTACCTAAACTCATTGGAAAAGACCCTGATGCTAGGAAGGTTGAAGATGGGAGGAGAAGGGGACAACAGAGGATGAGATGGTTGGATGGCATCACAGGCACAATGGACACGAGTTTGACTAGGCTCCAGGAGCTGGAGATGGCCAGGGAAGCCTGGTGTGCTACCGTCCATGGGGTCACAAAGAGTCGGACACGACTGAGTGACTGAACTGAACTGAATTCTACATTCAAAGAAATACACAATTTATGTTTATATAACATTTCAATATTTTAAGTCAGTACTTGCCCCAGAAATTTCATATTATTTGTTTGTTATATGCTTTCCTTACTTATTCAGTTGAATTTTATTAAATTCTGTTATTATCACACTGTACCAGATGATGTTATTAATTACAAATAAAACCTCAGGGGAAAAAATATGAGGTTTTAAGACTCATTGTTTTTGTGTAGCCACTAAGTCTTGTCTGCTTCTTTTGCTACCCCATTGTAGCCCACCAGGCTCCTCTGTCCATGGGATTTTCCAAGCAAGAATACTGGAGTGAGTCACCATTTCCTTCTCCAGGGGATCTTCCTGACCCAGGGATTGAACCCGGGTCTTTTGCATTGGAGGTGATTTCTTTACCACTGAGCCACAGGGAAGCCCTTTTAAAACTCTTACCTAAATTTTATCATCTAGAAATTGATACTAGGTCAAGAAAATTAATTTGCTCTGAATAAGTAAATGACTGGGTAGAAGTGTTCAAGAAGGTACAACTTCCTGCAGAGCTCTACAACTCTGAGCCCTGGTTGACAGGTGTAAGAGCAGAAGAAGCATTATATTAATAAGAAAATACAAATTTTGTTGTTAACATTTGCCTGATATGTCTTTCACCCATCTATATTTAATCCTTTCCTTTTTTACTTTAAACATGTTTCTCAGTACACACACTTATATACATATATAAATACATGCATATATATACATGTATGGAGAAGGCAATGGCACCCCACTCCAGACTCTTGCCTGGAAAATCCCATGGATGAAGGAGCCTGGTGGGCTGCAGTCCATGGGGTCGCTAAAAGTTGGACACGACTGAGCAACTTCACTTTCACTTTTCACTTTCCTGCATTGGAGAAGGAAATGGCAACCTACTCCGGTGTTCTTGCCGGGAGAAGCCCAGAGACAGGGGAGCCTGGTGGGCTGCCGTCTGTGGGGTCACACAGAGTCGGACACGACTGAAGCGACTTAGCAGCAGCAGCAGCATATACATGTATGCGTGCTAAGTCACTTCAGTCATATCTGACTCTTTGCAACTTCATGGACTGTATGTAGCCCGCCAGGCTCCTCTGTCCGTGGGGATTCTCCAGGCAAGAATACTGGAGTGGGTTGCCGTTCCCTTCTCCAGGGGATCTGCCCAGCACAGCGATCAAAACTATATCTCTTATGTCTCCTGCATTGGCAGGCAGGTTCTTTACTGCTAGTGCCCCTTTGGAAGCCCTGTAAACCTATATATGTCTTATATATATATATGTATACATATATCTGTAGCATGTGCATATACATAGTATATACTAGGTTTGGGGTAATTTTTCTCATTGAATTTCTAGTCATCATTTGTAAATGGTAATCCATTTCATTTGTGCCTTATAATTGTTTGAAGTGTTCAATTTTTCTATTTATTTATACATACAATAAATAACAAGTTATATAATTAATGTCATATGTTTTTACTATGCAGACTTGCGCTGCTCTTCACCTTTCTTATCAGGGTTGTTTTTTGTGTGATCCTTCTCCTCGGGTAAGGTGGTTGTTACCCTTAGGTTGTTACCTAAGGCAGGAATACTTAGTCCCACCAACAGGGTCTCCAGTGCCCTTCTCTCCTCTCAGAAACCAACCTACAGCTGTTAGTCTCCTGCCCTCTAGTGTCCGATGTGGCATCAAGCACTTAGATGCCAGACGGAGTCTTTTTCCTTCACAGAAAACTTGATCTTTCAACCTGAAGTGCAGTGAAAGTCGCTCCGTCGTGCCTGACTCTTCCGACCCCATGGACTATACAGTCCATGGAATTCTCCAGGCTAGAATCCTGGAGTTAGTCGCCGTTCCTTTCTCCAGGGGATCTTCCCAACCCAGGAATTGAACCAGGGTCTCCTGCACTGCAGGCAGATTCTTTAGCAACTGATTTCTTTCACCCTAATACCTTGTAAGAAATTCTTTTCATCCTCAGAGTTCCAAGATGCTGTCAGTGAATGTCAGGTGTGTGTCTCTTTCTTTGATCTAGCGTGGAACTTGAGGAGAACGTCCAGTCTCTAGACTCAGATCTCTCTCGGCTCACAGAAAGTGTCTTCAAGTGTTCATGGTTGCTTCTGCTCCGCCCCTTCCTTTTACTCCTTCAGCTGTCCTGTCTTCAGGCTTCATCTCTCGCATCTAGGCTCCAGGGCTCATTTGTTTCCTTGTGATTGCTTCTTCTGCATGTCTTTACTCTGTGCTCAGGCTTATGTATTGCGCTTTGTCTTCCAAGTCACTTATGTGGGTTTCCTCGTCTCTCCCAAGCTTGTGGTGGCTGCCAGCATTCCTTGGTGTTCCCTGGCTTGTAGACACATCGCCCTAATCTGCCTCCATCGACTGAATTGTTTGTTGGTTGGTTTTTTCCCTTGAGAAAGTCTTGAGGGCAGGGGTTGTCTTAGTCCATTGGAGATGACAATAGTCTGTTCTGTTTTGAACGATCCTCTCTCTAACTCTCGGGTATGTATGAATTCCCAAGGGCTGCTCTAACAAAATAACAGACACTGGCTGGCTTAAAACAACAGATATTTATCTTCTCACTGTTCTGAGGCTATAAGTCTGAAATCACAGTGTCAAAAGGGCCATTCTTCCTCTGAATATGCTGAGAGAAAGTCTTTCTTGCCTCTCTCTAGGTTGTGGTGGTTGCCTTCAGTCCTTGGTGTTCCCTGGCCTAAGGACACATCAATCCCTGCCTTTATCCTCAGATGTCTGTTTCCTTCCCTGTATGTCTGTCTCCAAATCTACCTCTCCTTATAAGGACACCAGTCACTGGATTTGGGCCCACCCTAATCCAGTGTGACCCATCTTCATTTGATTACATCTATGAAGACCCCGTTTCCAAATAAGACCACTTTGGGAAATGCACGCAGTTCAGTTCCCAACCAGCCTCCTTAAAATTTTATTTGTCAGCTCACTGGGCTCCCACCTAGTTACTGGGATACCTAACAGGCAACAGATTATAGAAGCCAACATGTTCCTGATCCACCCCATGGGCTGGCAGGACAGAAGCAAGGCCAGTGCCCTGCTCAGGAGACTGGAGGTGGCCACACAGCCCTACAGCCCCTGATTCCCCTCATAATTGCCCAGACACGTGGGAAGGAAGGGCTCAGACAGCCCATGTGGCCCCTGACCTCCTATTCACACCAAAGTCAAACATCCTCTCCATGCCTCACCCACAACCCAGAGGACCAGCTGTCCTCCAGATTCATGGTCTTCGAGGTAAAGATTTCCAGGTTCTTCCCCAGCCTAGCACTCCTCCCCAACACAGCCTAATGCCTTACTTCCCACAAGCCCAGCTGGGAGGGGCAGGGAAGGGGTCTCACAGCCAAAGATGCTAAGAATGGGGGCGTCTGGAATATGGATGTGTAATGACCAACCCAAGGTCATTTAATGACCAGCCTAAGGGGTTTTCAAAATGCCCACTATCAGTCTGCTTGCCCATGTTCCATCTCTGGGTTTCAAAGAGTTCACACAGAAGGGACACCCCAAAAGTAGTAGCCAGTACTTTCCCATATACATCAGCAGGCAACACTTGTTACAGCTTTTTCCCCAGAAACAGGTGTGTTTGAATTGTTGGGGAGGGCAGTATCATTTCCAATAGTAATCCTTTCACTGGGTAACAGGAATTCTTTGATGTTAACTCCTAAGACCTTTTTTTTATAACAAACATACAAGTACCTGGGTCAATAGATGTGGCACTTCTCTCACTCACAAGAACAATCTATTTAAAAGTAATGAAATTCAATCTCCCCCTTTCATTAAATTAAAAAAAAAAAAAAGAAGTGGTTGCTTTTTCCCCATTGTTTTGAATAAGATCTGAGAATCAGAAAAACTTGGCAGAGACACCCTCTTACCTTTCTACAGTGAACAGCCTTTGGTCACTCTGCCCTGAGTGATCTTTTGACTCAGCTCCCCAGAGCCCCAAGAGCTTCTGAAGGAGAAAAAATGTGAGGACTTTAGGCCTCACCCCTAGCCCTCCAGGCTACACAGTGACTTTTTAAAATTTGTTTACACGTCACAGAATATCATTCAAACAAAACTTTCCCTGGCTGAAATATGTTTGGAAAACACTTCTCTAAAGCATTTCAAGATAGGTTTCCAGATTCCCAGCAATTAATGGATTTGGTTGCCTAATCCAAAGAACTTAGACCTTCCAACTCTAACACTGTAATCTGACTTCAGTACTCTAACACTGATCTTCTCCATTTAGTGCTTGTGCCTTCTGTTGATGCTGAAGGGGTTATTCCTATAAATATTTTTTATGAATACTTGTTCCTTTTTTAAATTATTTATTGATTCATGTGGCATGCAGGATCTTTAGTTGCAGCATGCAAACTCTTAGTTGCAGCATATGGGATCTACTTCCCTGACCAGGGATCGAACCCCAGCCCCCTGCATTTGATGTGCAGAGTCTTAGCCACTGAACCACCAGGGAAGCCTTCCTATAAATATTTTGAAACAACATGCTTTTCATTGACAGTGGCCATACTCCTGTAAATGGGAAGCATGTGCTCTTTGCAAGCACTGGCTACTCTGTTTTAAAGAGCAGAGTAAGGGAATTCCCTAACAATCCAGTGGTTAGGACTCCATGCTACTACCTCTAGGAATCCAGGCCAAAAAATAACAAGTGACAAGGACAGGGTAAGATAGTGAACACACTGTGGACCCATAACAATGCCTGTGTCAATCTTGCCCTCAGTGGAAGCAGCCAGAGGAAGGGCTTCTCCACATGCCCCTTTCCCTCTCTTTGCTCCTCTCCATTCCCAGTTATGCAATCAGCTCCTAGTCCCTTCCTCAAGGAGGCCTTCTCTGATTCCTCTCCCAAACAAAGCTAATCTCTCTGTTCTATGGTTCTCACAATGGTTGATATTCAGTTACATGTAAATTGTCTCTCATATGAACCATAAAGTCTCTGGAGAAAGAAAACCAGTAGATCTTGTTCCCCACTGTGCTTAATATTGGGTTGGCCAAACATTTTGTTTGAGATTTTCCATCGATGTTGTGAAAAACCCAAATGAACTTTTTGACCAACCCAAAAATAACTGAGCAAATGAATGAACGATCACTGATGCCTCCTTCAGTTAAAGCATTTGGAGTAATCAGTCAGGCATTGACAAAGCCCTGCAATGAACAAGTCATCATCCATGCTGAGCATGGTGGGGAACCCAGCCAGCTATTTAACCTCCAGGAGAGTATTACCTAATTGGAAAAATGAGATACAGACACTGATAAGACAACCGACTATTAGTAACAGATTAGAGACTAGTGTCCTGGTTCCCAGTTTATTCAGTGGAGAGTAAAGAAGCAATCAGTTGGATATGCAGATGCTTTTAAAGGAATTGAGAGAAAGGAGAGAAGGGAGGTTTGCTTCTCTTCTTGACGATAAACAGAGAAGGGGGAGGGCAGGAGGACAAACAACCACAGGGAGACAGGAGCAGGGTTGCTGTCCCTACAGACATGGAAGGGACTGAAGAAGCCTTCTTCAGTCACTCAACTGTTGTTCAACAGGCAATTACTCTGTGGTCAGCACCATTTCAGGCCCGAGAGACAGTGGTACACTCAGGGAGCTCACCTTCCAGTGGAGAAAGTAAATAACAGGTAAAGAAGCATCCACGTTAGTGGATAAAGTACCATGAAGAAAATGAAACAGCGGTTAGGAGACTGCTCCTTCAGACGAGGAGGTCAGGTAAGAGCTCAGACCCAAGTAGCAAGAAGGCACTGCCAGGCCAACATCAGAGAGAAGAGGAGTCGAGGTGGAAAGGGTCACACGCACCAAAGCCTAGGACAGGAAAGAACTCGGTACGTTCAAGAAGCAGGAGAAGGCCAGTGTAGCAGAGACAACACCCTGGGAGGAAGCGGTGAAGCTGGTCTCAGAAAGGGTATGGGCCCATCCCACTGGCCTCCTCAGAAAGCCTGTGAGGTTTTGCTAAGTGCAGTGGGGACCACTGGAAGGTTCCCAGGAGAGAAATGCCAAGGTTAAGCAGAGGAATGATGATGAGGGGATAGTTTGGCTGGAGCAGGAGACCTTTCTGAAGAGAAAGAGTGTCTGAAGCCTGAAACAAGGACAGATGGTAGAAGGCTTCAGACACCAGGCTGAGGAGTTTGGACCTTATGCTCCATAGGCTCCAGGCCTCAGAGGGCTACTGGGGTATTTGTAGCAGAAAAAGTCAGGATCATAAAGGCTGACCTGGGGGCTTCCTTAGTGGCTCAGTGGTAAAGAATTCACCTGCCAATGCAGGAGACAAGCGTTCAGTCTCTGATCCGGGAAGATCCCACATGCCGTGGAGCAACTAAGCCCGTGCACCACAATTACTGAGTCTGTGCTCTAGACCCCGGGAGCCCCAGCTACTGAGCCCACATGCTGCAGTTACTGAAGCCGGAACTCCCTGGAGTGCATGCCCCACAACAAGAGAAGCCACTGCAAAAAGAAGCCTGAGCACCGCAACTAGAGTAGTCCACAAAAAAAGCCCTCGTGGCAACAAAGACCCAGCACAGTCAAAATAAATCAATAAATAAAATTATTTTTTAAAGGGGCTGACCTGAAGGTCTTACCTAATTCGCAGTGTGATCTCCAGCTTCTCCCATGGCCCTGTTGTGCATTTATTCAACAACTTTCTAACACATGTGCAACACCACATACATACCCATACACGTACACATGGGTGTAAACACTTGTGTCCATGGGTATGTGAAGCGGGTATGCCTGGGACCCAGGAATTAGAGCTGTGAAGACAGTTGGAAGCTGTCAGCTCCCTTCAACCAGGAAATGTTTTCTGGACTAGCTCTGCTGGGAAAAATCTGAAGCCACATCCAGATCAACTGGGAAACAGCATGCGTGCGTGCTAAGTCGCTTCAGTCGTATCCAACTCTTTGTGACCCCATGGACTGTAGCCTGTCAGGCTCCTCTGTCCATGGGATTCTCCAGGCAAGAATACTGGAGTGGGTTGCTATGCCCTCCTCCAGGGGATCTTACCAACCCAGGATCAAACCTTCATTTCTTGCAGCTTCTGCATAGCAGGCAGACTCTACCGCTGAGCCACCAGGAAGTGGGAAAGAGGATCTTCCTCAATCAGCCAGGTCAGGAGATTGCCAGGTGTTTGCTATCCCTGGCCTGAGGCATCGGCACACAGTGAGTTCACCTTAAGACAAGGGGCTGATAACATCGGTGAGCCAGGAAGGGCTAGCGAACAGAGAGTAACCAGGAAATGTTTTCTGGACTAGCTCTGCTGGGAAAAATCTGAAGCCACATCCAGATCAACTGGGAAACAGCATGCGTGCGTGCTAAGTCGCTTCAGTCGTATCCAACTCTTTGTGACCCCATGGACTGTAGCCTGTCAGGCTCCTCTGTCCATGGGATTCTCCAGGCAAGAATACTGGAGTGGGTTGCTTGCCCTCCTCCAGGGGATCTTACCAACCCAGGATCAAACCTTCATTTCTTGCAGCTTCTGCATAGCAGGCAGACTCTACCGCTGAGCCACCAGGAAGTGGGAAAGAGGATCTTCCTCAATCAGCCAGGTCAGGAGATTGCCAGGTGTTTGCTATCCCTGGCCTGAGGCATCGGCACACAGTGAGTTCACCTTAAGACAAGGGGCTGATAACATCGGTGAGCCAGGAAGGGCTAGCGAACAGAGAGGTCTTGCCTTCTTTCCTGAAACCAGACCACACAGGCATGAAGGACCTGCTTCATCCATCCTTGAGGCCAACCCTGGGCATTCATTTCACTGAAAGAATAAGAACTGCTTGATTTTATCCACAGATATCTACCTGGAGTTCTTCAAACAGGTCAAAAATGATATTTTCTTTTTTAAGTAATGAATCTGTCAGATGTTTTAAGCCAGAGAGCTTGGTTTTAGTTCCCATTTTTCCACTTACTCTTTGCATGACCCTGAGTTACTGATGTCACCTGTGTTCACTTGGTCATGTCCAACTCTTTGCAACCCCATCAACTATAGCCTACTAGGCTCCTCTGTTCATGGAATTCTGCACGCAAGAATACTGGAATGGGTAGCCATTCCCTTTTCCAGGGAGATCTTCCTAACCCAGGGATCAAACCCAGGTCTCCTATATTGCAGGCAGATTCTTTACCATCTGAGCCACCAGGGAATGCCCTCATCTATCTGGGCCCCAGTTTATTTATCCGTTGAGTGGCTGACTAAACTAGACCCTCTAGTGGAGGGGAGAGGAAGGGCGTCAAGGAGCTAAGTGGATGAGACATCCCACACCTCCACGTCAGGGCACAGACTGGACTGGTCCACATGATTCCCTATGAGGAGACATTTCTGCAGCTAGAATTAGAAAAAGATTGGGGGAAAGTGGGAGGTCTCAGAAAGCCCACTACTAGCTCTCTCAGAGAAGGAGAAAATCCATCCAGGACCTGTTCCTGGAGCTGAGTTAGCGTGCAGAGGGGCTTGAGTTTAGACAGTTGTTTATAGTTTTCACAGTGAAGCCCTCCAACTTCCCAGGATGCAAGAAGAGGCGGGGGCTGGCCACAAGCAAGCCTGAAAGCCGGGATTGGTGGAAGGCCAAGTGAGGCAGAGTTGGGAGGCCGGGCCACGCAGATGCCCTTGACTTAAAAGGCCATGAAGCCAGGTAGTCTCCACCCCCTTGCTCTGCTCTCTGGGGCTCCACACCGTCTGCTTCCATACCAGGAGAGATTTCAGTTGCTTGGACCTAAATCCTGTCTTCTCATTTCTACAGCTGGCTCCAGAGAGCACTCCCCCTAGAGCTGTAAGGCAAAACTTCATCTCCAGGTGCAATGCCTTGCCCATCGAGATCGGATGAGCTGGTTTTCTTTGTGAACGGGAGGAAGGTAAGTGTTAGGTATTGCCACCACCGTTTGCAGCAGTCAACAGGAAACTTCTAGCCTGAGGGGAGCACATGTGGCCTGTTTGGGTTGAAATCCCCTCCAATCAGGGAAAAGAAGCCAGAGACTGGGAACCAGTTTGCTTCAGCCTGTTCTACACTCCACCAGGGAGTGGGAGAGGTGATAAAGCACTGGGGGTAAAGACAGGTGCCTCGTGTTATGCGGCCGGGGTTCCAATCCAGCTCCACCGTTTACTGCACAGCCTTCTACAAGTCACTTCACTTCCCTGAGTCTCAGGGTGCCGTCTTTATGATTATCGTAGAGATCAAAAGAGAGATGCTTCTTTCATTGATTAGAAACCTCTTAAATGTTTATAGAGATCTCTAGTCTTTCCCATTATGTTGCTTTCCTCTATTTCTTTGCACTGATCACTGAGGAAAGCTTTCTTATCTCTTCTTGCTATTCTCTGGAACTCTGCATTCCGATGTTTATATCTTTCCTTTTCTCCTTTGTTTTTTGCTTCTCTTCTTTTTACAGCTATTTGTAAGGGCTCCCCAGACAGCCATTCTGCTTTTTTGCATTTCTTTTCCGTGGAGATGGTCTTGATCTCCTGAACAGCATCACAAACCCAGTCCATAGTTCATCAGGCACTCTATCAGATCTAGTCCCTTAAATCTATTTCTCACTTCCACTGTATAATCATAAGGGATTTGATTTAGGTCATACCTGAATGGTATGATCACTCACTAGAGCCAGACATCCTGGAATGTGAAGTCAAATGGGCCTTAGAAACCATCACTACGAACAAAGCTAGTGGAGGTGATGGAATTCCAGTTGAGCTGTTTCAGATCCTGAAAGGTGATGCTATGAAAGTGCTACACTCAATATGCCAGCAAATTTGGAAAACTCAGCAGTTGCACAGGACTAGAAAAGTTCAGTTTTCGTTCCAATCCCAAAGAAAGGCAATGTCAAAGAATGCTCAAACTACTGCACAATTGCACTCAACTCACATGTTAGTAAAGTAATGCTCAAAATTCTCCAAGCCAGGCTTCAGCAATATGTGAACCGTGAACTTCCTAATGTTCAAGCTGGTTTTAGAAAAGGCAGAAGAACCAGAGATCAAATTGCCAACATCTGCTGGATCATGGAAAAAGCAGGAGAGTTCCAGAAAAACATCTATTTCTGCTTTATTGACTATGCCAAAGCCTTTGACTGTGTGGATCACAATAAACTGTGGAAAACTCTTGAAGAGATGGGAATACCAGTCCACCTGGACTGCCTCTTGAGAAACCTATATGCAAGTCAGGAAGCAACAGTTAGAACTGGACATGGAACAACAGACTGGTTCCACATAGGAAAAGGAGTACATCAAGGCTATATACTGTCACCCTGCTTATTTAATTTATATGCAGAGTACATCCTGAGAAACGCTGGGCTGGAGGAAGCACAATCTGGAATCAAGATTGCCGGGAGAAATATCAATAACCTCAGATATGCAGATGACACCACCCTCATGGCAGAAAGTGAAGAAGAACAAAAGAGCCTCTTGATGAATGTGAAAGAGGAGCGTGAAAAAGTTGGCTTAAAGCTCAGCATTCAGAAAACTAATATTATGGCATCCGGTCCTATCACTTCATGGGAAAGAGATGAGAAACAGTGGAAACAGTGTCAGACTTTATTTTGGGGGGCTCCAAAATCACTGCAGATGGTGACCGCAGCCATGAAATTAAGACACTTGCTCCTTGGAAGAAAAGTTATGACCAACCTAGATAGCATATTGAAAAGCAGAGACATTACTTTGCCAACAAAGGTCCATCTAGCCAAGGCTATGGTTTTTCCAGTGGTCATGTATGGATGTGAGAGTTAGACTGTGAAGAAAGCTGAGCACCAAAGAATTGATGCTTTTGAACTGTGGTGTTGGAGAAGACTCTTGAGAGTCCCTTGGACTGCAAGGAGATCCAACCAGTCCATTCTAAAGGAGATCAGTCCTGGCTGTTCTTTGGAAGGAATGATGCTAAAGCTGGAAACTCCAGTACTTTGGCCACCTGATGCGAAGAGTTGACTCACTGGAAAAGAGTCTGATGCTGGGAGGGATTGGGGGCAGGAGGAAAAGCGGACAACAGAGGATGAGATGGCTGGATGGCATCACTGACTCGATGGACGTGAGTCTGAGTGAACTCCGGGAGATGGTGATGGGCAGGGAGGCCTGGTGTGCTGCGATTCATGGGGTTGCAAAGAGTTGGACACAACTGAGCGACTGAACTGAACTGAGCTGAAATGCTTATAGAGGACCTCAGCACTGGGCCCAAAACACCAGAAGCACTCTATTCTAGCAATGTATTTTGATTCTCAAACTCAGGAGGATAAGAAATGGAGCATTCTTTATTTTTCTATTTATAAACTTAATTTTTCTGTTCAGTTTCCATTATACAGAATTAGTTGATATGTGCAAGTATGCTAGGTTGCTTCAGTTGTGTCTGACTCTTTGTGACCCCTTGGACTGTAGCCCACAAGTCTCCTCTGTCCATAGCATTCTCCAGGCAAGAATAATGGAGTGGGTTGCCATGCCCTCCTTCAGGGGATCGTCCCAACCCAGAGATCAAGCTTTTGTCTCTATGTCTCCTGCGTCTCACTGGGTCACCCATTCAATCCCCATAATAGTCTCCTCTCTGTTCCAATGCAGGTGATTGAGAGGAATGCAGACCCAGAAGTCACTCTCTTGAGCTTCCTAAGAAAGAACTGGATCCTTTTGGTCAGAGTCTTGGCCAAGTCTGTGTTTGCTTTAAAGCTTAGGCTAGCTGTGATTATGAAAATTAATCAAACTTCTCTATCTGCAAACAGCCAGGCCCCTTGGCCCTCATTCTCTTTTTGCTCTTGGCAATGGTTCTAAGGATATTAAGTTAATTGAGCTATTTGGAAAGGATGAAGTTTCCCCAGAGTTCCTTATATCTTGATTTAATAGCCATGAAATAGAAGCTAAGCTCTTTCCTTCAGCACTAATTATTCCTTTAAGGGCCTTCCAGCTCCCCAAGAGGGTGGTTATATAAGAGAGGTTTGTTTTGCATGTACCTTACCCTGGAGGAAAACCAAATTCTCCAGATTTAGGAAGAGCACGTGTCATAGGAGATTACCTTTTTCAACATCTATTTTCTCACAAGAGGTTTTCCCTCAACTTTCTATACTGTGAAATTTAGATTTTCATAATGGCTAACATATTTTAATTGATAAATCTAGTGGATCTTTCAAAGAAGCCAAATTTTTAAAAAAGAGAAATTACAAGTTCTGTTTAAAAGCCCACATGGTTTATCACTCACTGTCAAATGTTTGAAAATTAGGAAATCTCATTAAAAAAAGAAATAGGAGTTTCTCATGAAAAATAAGAATACAGTCCTTCTTACCTGGCAACAATCTTACTTAGAGCTGAATGGGGTCTGTCTGTCATCCTCCATCTAAAAGGGAGCCCAAGCTCTCCAGGTACACTCAGCCCACTCCAACTCATTCACATACTCTCCGATAAGCATTTATGGTTATGACTTAATTTAGATGAACAAGCCATATAGCTTTTTTTAAAAAGCCAGCAATTCCAAAGTCTTCTTAGCCAGTCTAGTTAATTACTAATTTATCCAATCCATAAACTGTGTGGAAATAGACCACAATCAGGGAGAAAGATGACTAAAGAAAGGAACAGAGGCTGGCCTTGGGATTGGACCTGGACCAAGAGGGAGCAGAGAGGTACTCCAGCTGGGATATGAAAATAAGGATGGGAGTTTTCTCTGAAGGCTCACTGACTGGTTTCAAATGCAATACAAACAACTGAGAAAAACTAGCAATACATTAACCTACTAAAAATGAGTGCTTCTCTTCCAGTTACATAATTGGAACCCAGAAGACTACCTGTAATGAAATAGGATTTTTCTAAGGGCTTTTACTTCTGTTATCTGACAAGATGCTTATGATAAGCCTGTGAAGATCAAGTAGATACTGCTTTCCCTCATTGCTAGTGAGAAAACAGGTAGGGAGAGGCTTGTGTGTGCAGCGTCACACAGCTAGTAAGACACAGACTGGTCTTAACTGAGGCTTGGAGGCAGGGGAATGTCTTCTCAGACCTGCATCTCACTCCACAAAGGAGACTTTCCTCACTAGCAACACCCTAGGGAGGAAGCTCTAATGGAGGCGACATGTCCACCAGGAGTCTTTCCTTGACTGGCCTTCCCAGTGCGCCTCACTGGAACCAAGTACGCCTGCGGAAGAGGAGGCTGCGGTGCCTGCACTGTGATGGTGTCTAAGCGAGACCCCATGTCCCAGGAGATAAGGTATCCACCCAGATGCTCGGAGGTCAGGCTCGTATTCTCCTCTCACAGCTAAGGACTATCTCAAAGGCCTTCCAGCTTTGTGATTCTAACCCTCTCTAGGTCGTAGACCTCTCTGAAAATCTGATAAAAGCTTGTGCTTTTACAAAAACTACTAATGCACAACACTGTAAAACAACTATACTCCAATAAAAATCAATCACAAAAAGAAACTAATAATGTTTTACACAGTTTCCAAGGCCATGGATCACCCAAGGCCCATTGATGCATCCCAGTTAAGAAACCCCAACTTAGGGACCTCCCTGGTGATCCAGCAGTTAAGACTCTGCTTCCATTGCAAGGCACACAGGTTTGATCCCTATTGGAGGAAGCTCTGGCATGCTGCAGATTCCACATGCTGTGTGGTGGGCCAAAAAAAATGAAACTCCAATTTAGGCCAAACATTCATTTGATAGGCAAGGAAACTGAGGTTTAGAAAAATGAAGTGACTTGTTCAGTCATACAATTCGTAAGCCATAGAACGAGAACCCAGGCCCACATTTTCTGGCTGTTTTTACTGTTGGACTGAACACGACCCATGATTTCAGCATTTTATTAAGGGCCAGATTCTAGTACTTGGACTGCTCCCAAATCCGCTGGCCCAAGATTGCAAAAAACAGCCTCAGGACACAGGCCTTCCAACTCTGCTGAACAACCTTATACAGAGTTTAAATAAACAGGCAAAAAAAAAAAAAATCTCAAATATGGTTAAAAGACAAGGTGGGCCTTTTACCTGTTATGGGATCAATGCTGTAATGAGTAATAATTGATCTCTAACTTATTCCTAATGAGACAAGTCCATTCCCACTGAATCCAGATCCAGCTGGGTCTGTTCTGGGCTTGGAAAGTGTTTCTGAGGCTCAGAATGCCCATATTCCCCCTAAGAACCCCAATTATTACAGATGATACAGTCAGCAGAGAGGACTCTCATTCTCCCTCCTGGTCACCCCTCCAGTTCCCCACCCTCTAGACTGAATGACAGGCTGGTTGAGGGGAGGGGTTCTGCTGCACTTCTTCGTTCCCACATTCCCACCAGGCAGAACTGTCTTACTCCTGTTGATTTTCCCTGTGCTTCTCACATAAAGACACTTCTCTGTCACCGCCTGCCTGGTGCCCATCTGCTCTCTGTATGGGGCTGCTGTCACCACTGTGGAAGGTGTTGGAAGCATCAAAACCAGGCTTCACCCCGTGCAGGTAAGAGCACATCCCAATTTTCTCACTTCTTCACTCTATCTTTGTAATCAAAGCTGTATTGACTGTGCCTCCTAGGGCTTCTACATTGTGGTCCAGAAAGTAGAAGCTTTATATACACATTGATCCAGATAATAATATCTGTTAAATGACTTAAAAGAAACCTAGAAATACATCCATATTTCATTAGCTTATCATCTTCTTCTTATTTTGTCTGCTTGAATAGTAACGGCATGATCAAAATATTAATTAATGCATATTAGACTGTAATGCAGAATAAATATTACACAGAGGGTATTATGCATAGAATAAAACATTTCAAGGATGACAATAAAATTTAGGTTTATTCCCTGTGGCATGGAGTTTTAAGAGTACTGTGACATGTATGGGCAGAAACGCACCAATCTCTGAGTTATTGGCACAGGGGTTTGGGAAGTTATACATTCAGACACACTAACGTTGCAAGTACTACCAGGCAGGAGTCATCTGAATTTAACCACATAAGAAGCAATTCCAGGAATGTCAGCAAAGGCAAAAGACCCAGCAGAGTTTACTAGAGTCTCTGAGAATGTCAGAGAGGATGCTTACCCCAAGACCGATAAACCCAAATCCTAGGATTACACTAAGGTCTGCATCCACAGCAAGCCTTCGCAAGCTTTAATATGCCTAAAAATCAACCAGCCAGGAGCTTTCCAAAAATGCAGATCCTGATTTAGAAGGTTTAAAACAGAGACCTGAGGTTCCACATTTCCTACAAGACCACAGGTGGGACCAACAACAACACTGCCAGTCCACGGACTGCACTTTAAATAGCCGGGATCTAGAACACAGACCAAAATCTTGGACCTTTGAAAGTAGAGCTCCTTTTGATCCACACAGAAGAATTTAGAGAAGAGAGTAATATAAGGTCCATAGTGGAGAGTCTCTCAGTTATTTAGAAAGAAGTGACCCCTGCTCAGAACCAAGCTGGGAAAGACGTGGAGGTGCTCGATAAAACTTTTTTTTTTTTTTTTAATTAATTTTTATTTTTTAGTTTGTTTTGCTTTACAATACTGTATTCGTTTTGTTACACATTGACATGAATCAGCCATGAGTGTACATGAACTCCCAATCCCGACCCCCACCTCCACCCTCCCGCCCCACACCCTCTCTCTGGATTATCCCCGTGCATTAGTCCCTAGCATCCTGCATCCTGCATCAAACCTGATAAAACTGTTTTTAATTACACACACATTCCTTGTCATTACTGATTTCTGGAGAATTCTCACTCTGGGAATAGAGGTTGTGCACCAATAATTCCCTATTAGAGGGATCTGGACATTTGAGCTTGAGAAGCAACTATAATGCTAGGACATGGTTCCCGGGTCACCTCCCCTGGGAGCAGCCAAGGAAAGGGGATGCTGCCCGACTCTGCCCAAGGTGAGGGTGCTCTGCTCAGGGAGGGGGTTCCGCTGTGACAAGGGAGACGCTTGACCCGGACCCTGGTGGGAGGTGACAGTGGGAAGTCAGGGCCTGTGACCATGCCTGTGTCCTTCCAGGAGAGGATTGCCAAGAGCCACGGTACCCAGTGCGGCTTCTGCACCCCTGGGATGGTGATGTCCGTGTACACGCTGCTGAGGAACCACCCACAGCCCTCTGAGGAGCAACTGCTGGAAGCCCTGGCAGGTAGGTCTGACCTGAGGCCAGGCGGGGGCATGTGTTAGGCTGTGCTTTCCCCTACCATGCCACCCCAGCCCCACTCAGGGACCCCCTCGATTATTTCTGAAGTAGCTGCTTTCACCAGGAGCAGAGAATGTCAAGCTTAGCAGCTGCTCATCAGAGCACTTGCTGCCCAAACAAGTAGCTTACACCCCCATCTGAACACCCCACTTTCTCTTCCCTACCCAGTGACTTTACCTGGCTGCCTTCATCTGGGCTGTCATAACAAAGCACCACAAACTTGGGAAAAGAAAATAACAGAAATTTCTTCTCTCATGGTTCTGGAGGGAAAGAGTCTGAAATCAAGGCCCTAGAAGAGACTCTTCCTTTCCTCTTTCCAGCTTCTAGTGGCTGACAGCAGTCCTGGCCCTCCTTGATTTAGAGATTCATCGCTCCAATCTCTTCTTCCATCTACTTATGGCCTTCTCCCCAGTGTATCTATGTCCAGATTTCCCTCTTTTTCTAGTCCAGTCACTGGATTAAGGCCTACCCTAAGATGAGTAGGGCTTCCTCTTCACCTGATTACATCTGCAGCTCTGCAGAATTCAAATAAGTTCACATTCACAGGTTCCAAAGGTTGGAATCTCAGCACATCTTTGGGAACACAATTCAACCCATAACACAGCCCTTCATATATTGAAAGGATCTTTTCAAATTTACAATGGGTTTAAGTTACTAAACAGCAGTTCATAGACATATCCTTTTTGCAGGAACAGTTAACCTCATGGGTTTCCCAAGTGGCACTAGTGGTAAATACCCACCTGCCAATGGAAAAGACACAGGTTTGATCCGGGGGTTGGGAAGATCCCTTGGGGTAGGAAATGGCAACCCACTCCAATATTCTTGGGAAATTCCATGGACAAAGAAGCCTGAAGGGCTAGTCACAAAGAGTTGGATGCGACCGTGCACGCACACATGTATTCACATACACAGCATCTTCTGCTTCCTCTCAACAAACCTCACATTGGGTCATCAACCATCACTAAACAAGACATCTGATAGATACATAAATCCTTAGGTTGAGGCCTGAAGGGTAAGCCCCACACACTCTCCTAGTCTTCCAGTTATAGTGGACTTCCTTTACTCTCTCTGCTCTGTTACAAGGCATCCAAACAAGTCATCTAAAATCCTGTCTTCCTTAGGTCCTTCCACTATGTGAGGTCCTTCAACAACTCCCCTTCCCTCACATAGCCACACCCACCCTCCTTCACCAGCATTCAGAGAAGCCCAACAGCTGGCCTCCCGAGCTCATTCTTCCTCCTCAGCTATGTGACTCCCCACTGGCCAGTCTCCTCTCAGCCCTCCATCCTCTGCACGTTTCCACTTTTGCCTGCGCTGCTCTGTGAACCCCGAGTGCCCCTCCCGTGCTCTCCATCAATCCATTTCTTTCTCATCCTTCAGCATGGGCTTTTTTGTGAAGCCTCTGCAGATGACCTCGATTCCACACTAACCTTCCTCCACCCCAGCCTCCCCCACGCCTTCATCCCTTGGAAACCTGAGGCTCTCATACTTTTCCCATGCAATACAGCCACCACAGACCTCTTAAATGCAGATTCCTGGGCTTGTCCCAGACATTCTGATTTAGAATTGGAGAAAGGCCAGAGATTCACATTTTAAACAAATACCCTAGGAAATTCTGAAGCAGTGACCTAATGTGGAGGGGCGCTACTAACAAGCTGTCAAGGCATGATACTTCATTCATATAAAGGCTTAGAAACAATGCATATTTTCCTGTTTTAGGATCACTTACCTCTTACATAGTATCTGAAATATAGTTGTTGTCAATAGATACACGTTGAATGAATGAATAATTTAATAGATGGATGCAACTGAGCTCACCAGATAGACTATCGTCTTCTTGCAAACAGAGAATAACACTAGAACTGAGGTGATGGGAAGGGTATTATCTAAGAGGAAGGAAAAAGTAGTGAACAGCCTAGCAGATAGTCAAATATTCTCAAAAATAAAATACCTGTCCTCATATCAACTTTCTAAAGAAAAATAAAGTAAAAATCACTAAAAATAAAACACACTGATAACTTTGCTTTTTCTGTGATTAGGTAACCTGTGCCGCTGTACTGGGTATCGGCCAATTCTTGCAAGCGGGAAGACCTTTTGTTTGGTGAGTAGGGGATGCGGGGGCACCCACAGAGAAAGAATTGACAGTGACAAATGGTCTAGGCTGGGAACACAGGAATTGAATTTTTAGACCATGCAAATAGATCGTAAGGAAGACTGATTGAGTCATCAATAGCTCCATCTGACTCACAGGAGTCTGAGCTCTTTGTTGAGAGAAGGGTGGGTGTTATACTACTTTTCACCCTCAACATCACACTACCAGAAAGCCAGGTGATGTAGCCAGCCAGCTAGACATCTTCCATGACAATTTCAGCAAGGCATCAGGACAGGACAGGGAGGAGGTTTCCAGCAAACCCAAGGAGACAAGCAAAGACAGAGTTTGCCTGGGGGAGGCAAGGTTAGTGCCAAGAATCCAGACCAGCTTAGAAAGTGTGCGCAAATAAAGAAGCCAAAAAGGCTTAGTAGAATCCAAAATTCACCCCAAATACCGGAGTGCAGAGAGATTCCCCCCCAAATAGTGACACCTCACTGGGCTGCTGTGAAAATCAAATGAGAAACTGCAGGCACGTAGCAAAGTCTTGCTTAACACTTAGAACTCAACAAATATTTACTACTGTATCGAGGACGCCATCGACACTACAAATAGCGTTTGCCCGGGAGATCAGACAAACACATCAGACAAACACCTCTGCAGAGGGCAGGATGAACATAGGCAGTACTACCCTTAGACCCAAGCAAGAGGTATCCCAAACTTCAGAGAACCCCTCACTAGTCCCCCTACAGCCAATCTCAGAAGGCCACAGGGCCAAAGTGACTTGTTCACTTCAAGCCTTCACCCTTTTCTGGACTATGCTCCAGACATGGTCTTGACCCCATTCCCAGGAACAGACCTCTTCCCCTAGTCCATCTTCCTTGAGAAGATCCGAACAGCCAGCATGTGCTCCAGAAGCCAAATACTGGCTATTCAGGGAGGAAGTAGACAGAACTTGGATTTCCAGGCTTGTTCACAGGTGTGTGGGGCCCCTCACAGTACAGACCCAGAGCCAGGGTGAGGAGGGAAGAGCAGCAGGCCCCAGGCCAGGGCCTCCACCTGTACTCTTGCCTCAGCTCCATGAAGAGTGGACAAGGGCCTAGAAATGAACCCGCAGGTATGTCCCACTCCCCAGAGCCAGGCCCATCCCCTGTGCATGTCCCATCTTCTATTGCCACACGGGGGAGCCAGCGGTTGACAAGCTGAGAGAGAAAATATATAGCTTGTAAAACCATCAAATTACTGGTGTAAACGGAAAAACACTTGTGAATTACAAATGAAGGAAGTTAAAGGCAACCTCTCTCCCTCTGGAACATGAATGTTATCCACCTTTTCAGGCACAGCCTCTGGGGATAAAGCAAAAATTGTAGTCAGAGACCCACCGTGCAGCCAACAAGTCCCAGGAACCTTAACGGGTGAAAGAAAGTGAGCCCCAAAGCAGGAATACCCAAGGCTCTTATCTGCTAGGCCAGCGGAGACTGGCTGCTTCTGTTACCACTTGTCACGGTCTGTCACGAGAGCTCAGAGTTTTGAGTGAGAGAGGAAGCGCTACTGGCTTGGCTCAGCTGGTTTTGCTTCTTGGGCAGAACTAGGAAGCTGCCAGCCTGAGACATTTGTGCAAAGACAGAGAATTAAAGTATCTGGAAGAAAGTATTTTACTAGAGACTTAGGAGAGACTATTGAATAAAATACAAGAAGTAAGGTTGGAGAAATGGGAAATGAAAGAACCAGCAAATGGAAACCGGCTTTAAAATTCATTGATTGTCCTTTCATTCGCAGTCAGTGCCATACAGATTGCAAATGGTGGGGAGACCTGGCTCCAAAACTGCTTTCTTTCTTTGTCTTTCTTTTTATTTTCTCTTTTTTAGGTCCCTATATAAATGATAATAGTCAATGTTGTCAAGTCTTGCAGAGAATGGTACTAGCAGTTGTTATTGCTCTGAAAAACATCTTATCAAGTGATTCTACAACTAGGAATTCACCTTAAAAAAATCCAGAGATGTACACAAAACTATACCTGCAATGAATAGAAGTGTTTATGTTATTTGTAGTTATAAAATATAGGGAAAAAATTAAGTATACATCAATGGCAAATTTTACAAATATATTTATGGAATAGCCAGAAGATAGATTAATATGCCATCAACAAAAATATATTTTAAAGATTTTAATGACAGGCAAATAAATGAACAAAAAGTCAAAATAAAAGGCAAATTGTACTAATTATAAATATAGTACAAATATATATTATATAAAAATTTTTATCAGTAATGATAGTTTATTTCTTTTACATTTCTTCATATTCTTTATTATTGTTTATGCTATTTATTAAATGTTGTATTATATATTCTGTATCTGAATCATATTTTTAAAATAAAGTAAAGAGGAAAGATCTTCTGATTATCTCTATTCCAATAAAAACCACCAAAAGTGACTTTAAAAGCTGGGAGCCTTATTTAAATTGCCAAACCCTTACTGATTTACATGTCAGAAAGTTTTTCATAGGAGAGGCAGGTGGTGAGAGGAGGCTCAAGAGGGAGGAGATATATGTATATGTATAATTGAGTTGATTCACAGTGTTGTTGTATAGCACAAGCTAACATAATTATACTCCAGGAAAAGTAAGTATACTCAAAAAATTTTTTAATAATATTTTTAATAGATTTTTTTTTTTAAGTTTTTCATCTCAAGGCATTTCACTGTCCTAGGAGTCAAATGGCTGTCAACAGAAAGGAACAGGAAAATGCTGCCTGGATTTGGGAGAAAATGATTCTTCCTCGCTTGGCAGGAAAAGTGAAGTGAGTCCCTTTGCTTTGTCTCCTCCCCAAGAGTATCACTTAACACCAACAGTGCTGAAGCTGTGCTTGTGCGTTCTGATGGTCATTCTCTGCTTTTACAAACGTCCAAAGTGGAGGCACGAATAAAGCACTTTTCGTTTGGGAGCAGGGTAAAGAGGTGATTGAAAGCTTGCGCTCTGATTTCCCTCTTCACTCTCTGGAAGGCTGAAACAGTGAAACATAAGCCAGTTTAGGTCAGAGAACAAAGACTTGCCCCAGCTCGGCGAGCCCTGTCCTTGCCTGACCCAGCTCCTGCCGTCCCGTCCTCTCGCACTGTCTCCCCCTCTGCAGCGAGAGGGCAGTGCTGCCTCAGGGAGGCTGGGGAGCCCGTCCGCACTCAGACGCGAGTCACGGCCCCCACGGCTGGGACATCCAGCCTGAAACACCCCAGGCTCTGGCTTTGCTCTCTGAGAGATGCTAGTTTCCCAAAAAAGACCCACTGCCAAGTTCTTACAGGAATTATTTAGAGAAAATTCCTAGTGAGAAGACAGGAAAAATAGAGTCTGCTCCCTGTAGACATGGAAAGCCAAGCGAACAGAGCTGCCCTTACACAAAACTGAGCCCGTCATCCCCGCTGGTTCTGTTTTTACCCTTAACACCGACCTTATTTCCATTCCCGGCCTCCCCTGTCACTTTTTTTCTGTCTGGGGAAGCTGTGCAATGGAAGAGAGGCGTGTTCCCCAGGAAGGCAGGCTACACCCCGACAACACTTCACAGAGGCTCAGTGCCCCCTGCAGGGCTAAAAATATTCTAAAGTCTGGATTTTGTAGCCTCCGGAATTCAATCTGTCCCTGGTAGCTCAGTGGTAAAGAATCTGCCTGCAATGTGGGAGATCTGGGTTCAATCCCTGGGATCCCCTGGAGGAGGTCATGGCAACCCACTCCAGTATTCTTACCCGGACAATCCCCATGCACAGAGGTGCCTGGCGGGCTACAGTCCATAAGATCACAGAGTCAGACTCAACTGAGTGACTAACCGTGTGATTGGGCTCGGCAACCACCTGAATCACTTTAAGCAAACTCAAAAGAACACATTTAAACTGGACTGTGCTGCAGTATTCATTTATAAAGAGAAACACAATTTTAAGGTGGATCTTATGGTCACTGAGCCACGTCCTTTCCTGTAGGGAAGCACACACAGGACGTCACAATATAAGGGGAAGATTGCTTGGTGAGCATGGATGCAGAGCCATCGGTAATCATAAGGGTAACATCACAGAAGACCCCTCTCCACCCATCATGTAGACCTACTAGATGACATGTGTCTGCCCCATGATACTCCCATCTCTTGAAGCTGTGTTACTGTCTTCCATGGGGTAACTGTGAAGTCTGGGCCTAGCTCCTATTTAGGGGAATTTTAATTCCTCAGCTCGGATTCATTGTTTTCCATTTTAATTCTCAGACTGTCTTACTAGATATATACCACATTATTGCCCCCAGGAACTGCCTACACTTCTAATTCCAACTAAGGCAAAAACTGATCCTTTAGATGTTGGCACTGTCTCAGTCTGAGATCCTACTAAGGACCTACACAAGGAATAATGCAAGTTTTCCTTCCAGAATCTGGGAAGACCTTACAGAGACAGAGGGAAGAGCAGGGGAGTGTTGGACAAATGTCAGGTCATTTCATCCACATGTCATACTTACCCTTCAAAATAGTCATTATTTCACTGGGAATTTGGAGTTGGTATTTACAGACTGTTGCATTTAGAATGCCTAGACAACAAGGTCCACTGTATAGCACAAGGAACTATATCTAATCCCCTGGGATAAACCATAATGGAAAAGAATATTTTAAAAAGAATGTAAATATGTGTAAAACTGAGTCACTTTGCTGTACATCAGAGATTGGTATAACATTGTAAATCAACTATACTTTAGTTTTTTAAAATAGGTATTTTTTCTACTTAATCTTTAGAGAGATTAAGTACATTTCTATTGAGAGGGTCAGAGAGCCAAGTTATGGCAGAGCTGATAATGAACTCAAATCTGTCTCTGCCACCTCACCAACCCCTCCCTCCTCTGGGCTCGGCCAGCCCATCTTCCACAGGTTTCCCCGTTATATATCCTTCCAGCCCCACACTCCACAGTTCTCTCCTGATTTGCCTTACTCTTTAGGAAACTTCTTGATAATAAGCATTTCCAAAACTAAAACATATTTAATTTAGAGAGGATTGCAGTTTGGGTAACTTTTCACTGTGCTTTAGTTTCCTAATAGATGAAATAGAGATGGCAATTTACTTTCTTTGTACAATTGTTGGGAGGATTAAGTAAATTAATATGCATAGAAAGTACGTGGAATGTAAGCACTCCATAAATGCCAACTAGTGTTATTAAAGCAAGTGGGGTGTGTGTGTGCTTACACAAGAGCATATATGTTCAGAGTCATGTTTTACTTAAATTACAGGACTTCTCAGAGCTTTTCGCATTTTGAGTCTTAACTTGACAGATGAGGGGCAGTGCCTGGGGCACAGTGAAGAGGATTTCCCAAACTAATTGACCTCTGATTGTTTTTCATAGACGGTCTTTCTATTTTGCAAGATACTATTTGAACTGGTTCATAGGATATTCTTTTCTTTAGTGTCAACACAATTCTTATTTAAAACTATTTGGTTTTAACTATTTTCCCATACAAGCAGAGTCGGAGCTATTACTGTGTTCATTTTGCCTTATTAATGTAAAGAATTATGATGCTGTTTCCCGAATCGCCAGTCTATGCTCAATACAGGATACAGGGTGCTTGGGGCTGGGGCCGGGGATGATTCAGAGAGATGATATGGGGTGGGAGCGGGGTTCAGGATTGGGAACTCATGTACACCCGTGGCAGACTCATGTCAATGTATGGCAAAACCAATAGAGTATTATAAAGCAAAATAAAGTAAAAATTAAAAAAAAAAAAGAATTATGATGTTGATTCCAATTGAGCCCAACTGATGGAACTATCTTCTTCTGCCCTTTATAAAGATTTCCACAGAGTTATTTGTGAAAGAGGAGTTCCAGCCCTTGGACCCTACCCAGGAGCTCATATTTCCTCCGGAACTCTTGGTAAGAGGGGTTGGGTGTTTTATGTGCTTATTGAAATGTCACTGGTTATAAGCTCAGTTTTTAAAAACCACCTTTTCCATCCTGTGAAATTATCAAATTGTAGAAATTCTTGATCAAATCAGAATGCTTGTCCCTGCCTGGCTCACCCAGCCCTGGCTGATGCCCTGTACACATTCCCCAAAGCCTCAACTGAGGCTATATTTTAACCATTTTTATCATTACTTCCATCATTGTCATCTGCAATGTATCCCTATTGACTGTCCCAATCAATCTAGTTTTTCTCAACTTCTAACTTGGTCTTTCCAGCCCTTCCCAGATATTGACCTCAAGTGGCACTTCCAGGGCCTCCCAGTTCTTCAGCCTTCCCTCTGTCAGCATTTCTATCTTTCTTCTCTAACATCCAGTTGTTCCATTCGATAACATATGTATTTCTGAAGGGGTTCTGATATGTTTATTCATATATTCAAGAAATACTAATCATTCAGTAACATGCCAGGCACTATTCTAGGTACTGAATACACAACAGGGAGCAAAACTCACCCAAAGACCTGCCCCCAAGGAAACTGTAATCTGATTGGAAAAACACACAATGAACAAGACAATAAATGATATCCCTTATACAAATAATCTTTTAAAAAAATGATACAAATGAATTTATTTATAATACAGAAACAGACTCACAGACTTAGAGAAGGAACTTACAGTTACCAGTGGGGAAATGTGTGGGAAAGGATAGTTAGGGAGTTTGGGATGGACATGTACACACTGGTATATTTTAAATGAATAACCAGCAAGGACCTGCTGTATAGCACAGGGAACTCTGCTCAATGTTATGTGGCAGCCTGGATGGGAGGGGAGTTTGGGGGAGAGTGGATACATGTGTATGTATGGCTGAGTCGCTCTGCCATGCACCTGAAACTATCACCATTGTTAATTGGCTATACTCTAATATAAAATAAAAAGTTGAAATGCATAAATAGATATATAGATAATAGATAAGTTATATAGTGTGTTAGCAAGTGATAAGGAGAACAAAATAAAACAGGGAAGGGGGATAGGATGCAGGGGGTTGAAATTTTCAATATCTGGCCAGAGAAGACATCTCTGAAAAGGTAGTATTTGATGAAAGTACTGAAGTAGGTGAGGGAACTGGTCATGGTGGGGAAGAGCAATCCAGGCAGTGGGGCAGCAAGTGCAGAGATACCAAGGAGAGGAGAACTCCTGTCCTGATCAAGGACAGAGCAGGGGCCAGCCTGGCAGGAGCTCAGGGAACCAGAGAAGTCAGAAAGCTGCAGGGCTGGGGGCGGGCCATGCACTTAGACTGCTTGGCTTTCACTCTGCGTCAGACGAGAAGCTATCAGAGGGGTTGGACATAAGAGGGGTGCGCTCCTGTTAACCTTGTAATGGGTGGGATCTGGGGTGGTTTGGGCTGCTGGGACAGGAATAGCCTGGGGATGGGTGAGAGAAGGATCGGGGAGCCCGTTAGGACAGCTGTGCCCTCATGAGGATGGTGGTGCTGTGCCAGACAGCCAGCAGGCGCAGGGTGAGGAGCCAGTGGACTCTGGTTACACTTTTGGAAGAGCTGACAAGATTTCCTGATGAATGTGATGTGGTGTGTGGGGAGAGAAGGGAGTCAAGGCTGACTCCAGGGCTTTGGGCAGCTGGAAAGGGGAGTGGCCATTTACTGAGAAGGGGAAGACCTCTGGAGGAGCAGGGGATTTTTCCTTTAGGGAATCCTTTCTGAGGGGGTTTGAGGAGGATGGGGTACGAAGAACTCAGTTTTGGACATGTTAAATGTGAGATGCCTATTACTCATCTAAGAAGAGACACTGAGCACTCATTGGACTTCAGAGGTAAAACTGAAGATTCTAATTTAGGAATATCAGTATAATTATGATTTTTTAAGGCCATGATACTAAATTATGCTAAGTTCATCTACACTGAAGGGTCAGTGACAGATCCCAGCTCATACTTTCACTTTCCTCCAAAGCACCTCACATGAACAAGTCTGAAGCTAAAGGAGTAAATATCTAATTATGGAAATTCAAGCATTAGCCAATGGTATACTGAGTATTTTTTTGCTCAGGGGGAACCCAGAACTTCTGAGATCTCTCTAGAGAAATATACCTCCACCCAGAGTCTATCATAACCCAGGAATACAGATGTGCCCACGTGCACCTTTGTTATTTGCATTTAGAGAATGGCAGAGGACCCAGAAAAACGAACCCTGACCTTTCATGGAGAGAGGGTTACTTGGATCTCCCCTGGGGCCTTCAAAGACCTCCTGGAGCTGAAAGCAAAACACCCAGAAGCCCCGCTCATCCTGGGCAACACATCACTGGGTGAGTGATTACAACGGTTCTCACATCACCATCAGGGCCTTAGTAATGAACTGGACTTCCTGTCTCCTAGTCTACAAAAACTACTTTTTAAAGATAAAGACATCATCATTTTTAATAAAAGTGTTATAGTACAATAATGTATTATAAAATGTACTCTTATATGGTATATTCTATAATATTTATACAGTACCTTTTATATATACTGTACATAAATACTAGCATATATATATATATATATATATATATATATATTCCCAGGTGGCTCAGATGGTAAGGAATCTGCCTGCAACTCAGGAGACCCAGGTTCGATCCCTGGGTCAGGAAGATTCCATGGAGGAGGGCATAGCAACCCACTCCAGTATTCTTGCCTGGAGAATCCCATGGACAGAAGAGCCTGGCAGGCTACAGTCCATGGGGTTGCAAAGAGTCAGAACAACTGAGCAGAAAACACAGTATACTGCACATACTTTTATATAAACATTACATAAATAATATTAAAATTATAATACAAATATGATAGTATTATCATATAATAAAATAGCCTCCAAAATTCAATATACACAGACCCTGGGAGTATGCAGTGTAACCCCTTGAGGTGTGCAGCAGTATTAAAGGACTGTTAATCATTTAATTTACCCTGTCCTTTTAAATTTTGTTTCCATTAGGTATTGAGTAAATAAAATAGAATTTTATGAAATATAGTAGATATATTAACAATCTATACTCAGTTATCACCACACTCACTTGGAGAACCAGAGCTTTACCAAGAAGTTTGCCCCGTGGGTCCCCCCAAACCATAGTCCCTCCCCTCCCCTTCCTCTCAGGGTGCTCATTAGGCTGAATATGGTGTTGGTCCATCTCTTCTCTGTTTTTTACACATTATACTGGTATATTTGAGCTCCTAAGCAATGTGTTGCTTAGTTTTGCCTATTTTTGACCTTCACTTAAGTAGATGGACACAGTATTACTCCTCTACAGTTTGCTTTGTGCATTTAACATTCTTGAGCTGGGACTTGCCCACATGGTTGCACATAGGTGCGCTGATTCCATCCTGTGCCCAGGCCACAGTTCACACCTCCATTCTATTGCTCAAGGCCATGGCATGTTTTCCAAGTCTTGGCTCTTTCAGATACCTCTATACACATCTCCTTAGGGTCTTCTAAGAATCTCTCATCCATTTTATTTCCTATTTTTATATTCACATAATGAGTATAAATAAATACATATACTGGAAGCACATGTGCTATAAAATTACTTGGCAGGGTGTATGGCCACTGATGTCACATATATACGCATTTATTGCCAGTGTTTAAAATTAGCATCTGAATATTTTAATGAGAAACTTTCAATGCCAAAAGACTGCATTTTCTTTTTCCTAACTCTCCCTCTCTAAGATATGTACTGCATTTACTTTTAGGACCTGCCATGAGATCTAAAGGACATTTTCACCCAATCTCCTCTCTCCTGCTAGGATTTCTGAGCTGAATGTGGTATCTAAAACAAATGATGGTGAGTTCCAGGTTTTCTTTGTAAAACATCCACGAACCAATCCCTGCACTAAATACTTGCACTAAACTAAACACTAAATAATTTAGAACCTCATCATACATTTATCTTGTCTGGCTTGTTTCCAACTCATTTTTCTGATGTGATATTATATCCCCACCAAGAAAATTTACTGTCAGAAGCTTTGTACAGAATATGGGGTATTTGGATAATGTCCTTCAAGACCTTGCAGTCACCTGTAGGATTCTTGCCTATTAAGAGCCATGATGGAACTTCCTTGGTGGTCCAGTGGTTAAGACCACGCTTCTATGCAGGAAGCGCAGGTTTGATCCCTGGCCTGGGAACTAAGACCCCACATGTCTGCCTCTCAGTGTGGCCAAAAAAAAAAAAAAAAAACCAGGCATGGCGATGCAAAGGCAATAAACTTGCAGTGTCAGTTTAATGAGAAGGCAGCAAGATAGATGTACTATCTATCACTTGGATGGTCAGTTCCAGGGAGGGAGGCAGTTTTGCAGGAGATATTTGACTTACTGTCTGGCATTCAGAAGCTACTTGTCTCTTAGGGGCAATGGCAAAAGGCCAAGTAAGACAGAAATCTGCCCTGGGAAGCACCCCCGGTCATTTGCAACATCCTTAAGGGACCACTGTGTGCAGACTCTTCATCAGGCAAGGTGACACCCATAGTGTAGGAAGGAAACATCCAGGACTTTGCCTTCAAGATGCACAGCAACCCCTTTAACAAAAGGAATTTTATTTTACTCCTTCTCTCATCCAGCAGATCTCTTAGCATACATGTGCTTGGCTAAGGTACATGTATATATGTACTAAATGACTTAATGGAATGATAAAAAACTAAATGAATGAGTGGGTCAGGAACTTGAATTTGAAATGCAGTAGTCATAATGATTTCCTTAACTCGGGCAACAAGGAGGTTGGCTGAACTGAAAGCTTTAGTCCAGACTGACTTGTAGCCATCATGTGTTTTTGGAGATCCATGGTGGGCAGGAGAAGGGACCCACCTTGGCAGTATCACTGCCATCCCAGAGTCCTACCTTCCTGGCCTCAACCATCATCAGCCAAACTGAGACTGTGTTGCAGACCATCAAGCCTGCCTTCCCTGACCCCAACCCACCCATTTGCAAGGAAAGGGACCCTTCCTGGTTTTGCACCACAGCCTCACAGCTTCAGCCTTGGGATCACTTAAGTAGCACATCCACACACCACTCAGAAAATGAGGGGAGCGTGCTTAGACTATCTGAAATCTTGGGGTTGGAGAGAAGAGGAAGAGAGAAGAGTAAAATGGGTGGTTTGGGGGTATAGTCAAGTACCTTTTTTTAACATTTATTTATTTGGCTGCACCAGGTCTTAGTTACGACTCGCAGGATCTTCAATCATCACTGTGGCCTGTGGGACCTAGTTCCCTGACCAGGGATCAAACTCAGGCCCCCTGCTTTGCAGAGCAGTCTTAGCCACTGGACCACCAACAAAGGCTGTTGGTGGTCCAGTGGCTAATAATTAATAATAAATTATTAGTGCTTACAGTCAAGACAGGACAACCCTTTTCCTCATCTTCACCCCAGGCCCATGGTTTAGCCCATGATTTTCAAACTTGTTATAACATCACAACTCAGTCCTCAAACAAATCCTAATAGATGAAAACATGCTCCTCTGTTTGAAGGAGGGGGAAGACTTTCTCCATCCCACCAAGCCCCCTATATTTCCTCCAACAGGGCCAGGACAAAAGGTAAGAGACCTGGCCCAAGGTCTGCAAACTGGCTGGTGGCCGGTCAGCAAGGCACACATCTCCATGTCCAGTCCAGAACTCCCATCGTTACTGCCATTCCCTGTCCCCCCAGGCCCAACCCACTGGCTGTTCAACTGGCTCTTTGTCAGTTTAGACTCAGCGGGCAAGATAGAGGCAGATTCTAAAATCTTAACCATGTGTTTTCCTTGGGGCCCCTTAAACTTTAAGTGTGAGTCACCTCTAGAAGCTCCAGGGACCTTTCTCAGGATGCCCAAGCTTTTCCTGCGGCCCAGAGGAGTGAAGGACACTTGTAGGGCAGGCTTACGCTGGAGCCAGCTGTGCCCCCCCACCACCACCAGCAACCCCAGGAAATAAATATCTGTGACAGCTTGCGTTTGTTTACATTTTGTGTGCTAATCCATGTCACCTACTTGTTTGGCTGGATATACTCCCCCCTCTGGCATCCCACTCCAGTACTCTTGCCTGGAAAATCCCATGGACGGAGAAGCCTGGTAGGCTACAGTCCCTGGGGTCACTAAGAGTCCGGCACGACTGAGCGACTTCACTTTCACTTTTCACTTTCCTGCATTGGAGAAGGAAATTGTAACCCACTCCAGTGTTCTTGCCTGGAGAATCTCAGGGACGGGGGAGCCTGACGGGCTGCCGTCTATGGGGTCGCACAGAGTCAGACACGACTGAAGCGACTTAGCAGCAGCAGCAGCAGCACTTCCCCCTCCACCCGCAAAATCTTTGGTACAGTAAGTGCTACGGGAAGTAAGTGCATCTTAAACCCACAGACCCTCAAACTCTGAAAAGCATGGAGTTAAAATAAAACCCATGTTCTGAGAATCATATAAAGATATTTTCAACACCACTGAAATGCAAGCTAGATTTTGTGACCAAAGGTGGAATAAAACATGAATAGAAGTTCAGTAAATAGAATTTTCTCAGTACAGTTGTGTCATGCCTGACACAAAGTGAGGGGGTACTGTAAGCAATGGAAAGAATCAAACAAAAGTCTCTAAAATGGATTGTCTCAATTCAGCCTGAGTCTGAAACCCATACTTATGAGGACCTAGACAATAGGGAAGACAGCTGACTTCTTACTCTCCCCTGGGGCTGAACTGCATTGCCTGCCTTTTTAAAATTTAGGTTATTACTTTATTTTTTATTTATTATTTTTGGCCACGTGACATGTGGGATCTTAGTTCCCTGACCAGGGATCAAACCCTGCAGTGAAAGTAGGGAGTTTTAACAACTGAACCACCAGGAAGCCCCTGAACTTCTCTTTTCTATCTATGTCAAATAGCAGATGGTCGTGCCAGTCTTTGTGATGCTGCTGACCATAACCAGATAAAAATCTTTGTCTTTAACTTCTTCCCTATTAATACAGCTCTGGATCTATATAATAGGAGGAATGGTATGGTAGGAAACAAGCATGGTCTGCCCAGTGCTCCTGCAGGCAAAAGGAAGGCAAGATTTTGAGGAAGTTAAGAGCTTTACTGGAACTTGTGGTGATGGGAAGCAATAGACAATCACCGATGGGACCAGATCCTGTGTGCCTTTTCTGATATACTGATGCAGAAACAGGGTATGGACTCCAAGCTGAGAGACATTCCAGGCAGAGGAGCAGTATAGTTACTTTAAGGCATGGTTTGCTTATGGTCTTCCCTGATGGCTCAGACAGTAACGAATCCACCTGCAATGCAAGAGATCCGTGTCTGATCACTCAGTTGGGAAGATCCACTGGAGGAGGAAATGGCAGTCCACTCCAGTATTCTTGCCTGGAGAATCCTATGGAGAGAGTAGCCTGGTGGGCTACAGTCCATGGGGTCGAAATGAGTTAGACACAACTGAGTGACTAACACTTTCACTTTCAAGATTTGCTTATCATATAGATAATAAGAAGCAGCTAGTAGTTTTGCTAATCAATTAGATTAACTATGATCACTGAAGCAACAGGGGGTGTTAGTTATGTGGGTATGTTGGTAGGACTGGGAAAGTATTGTGTCAAGTTCATTTTTCAATTCAGTTGCTCAGTCATGTCCAGCTCTTTGCAGTACCATGGACTGCAGCACTCCAGATTTCCCTGTCCATCACCAACTCCTGGAGCTTGCTCAAACTCATGTTCATTGAGCTGGTGATGCCATCCAACCACATCATCCTCTGTTGACCCTTTCTCCTTCCATCTTCAATCTTTCCCAGCATCAGAGTGTTTTCCAATGAGTCAGTTCTTCGCATCAGATGGCCAAAGTACTGGAGTTTCAGCCTCAGCATCAGTCCTACCAATGATATTCAGGACTGATTTCCTTTAGGATGCACTGGTTGGATCTCCTTGCAGTCCAAGGGACTCTCAAGAGTCTTCTCCAACACCACAGTTCAAAACCATCAATTCTTCGGCACTCAGCTTTCTTTATAGTCCAAGTCTCACATCCATACATGACTATTGGAAAAACCATAGCTTTGACTAGACATACCTTTGTTGGCAAAGTAATGTCTCTGCTTTTTAATATGCTGTTTAGGTTGGTCATAGCTTTTATTTCAAGGTGCAAACATCTTTTAATTTCATGGCTACAGTCACCATATGCAGTGATTTTGGATCCCCCCAAAATAAAGTCTGTCACTGTTTCCATTGTTTCCCCATCTATTTGCCATGAAGTGATGGGACCGGATGCCATGATCTTAGTTTTTGAATGATGAATTTTAAACCAGCTTTTTCACTCTCCTCTTTCACTTTCATCAAGAGGCTTTTTAGTTTCTCTTTGCTTTCTGCCATAAGGGTGGTGTTAACTGTATATCTGAGGTTATTGATATTTCTCCCAGCAATCTTGATTCCAGCTTATGCTTCATCCAGCCCAGCATTTCTCATGATGTACTCAGTTCAGTTCAGTTCAGTCGCTCAGTCGTGTCCGACTCTGCAACCCCATGAATCATAGCACGCCAGGCCTACCTGTCCGTCACCAACTCCTGGAGTTCACTCAGACTCGCGTCCATCGAGTCAGTGATGCCATCCAGCCATCTCAAGCAAGGTGACAATATACAGCCTTGATGTACTCCTTTCCAGTTTGGAACCAGTCTGTTGTTCCATGTCCAGTTCTAACTGTTGCTTCTTGACCTGCATACAGATTTCTCAGGAGGCAGGTCGGGTGGTCTGATATTCCCATCTCTTTTAAGAATTTTCCAGTTTAATGTGATCTACACAGTCAGAAGCTTTGGTGTAGTCAATAAAGCAGAAGTAGATGTTTTTCTGGAACTCCCTTGCTTTTTCGATGATCCAGCGGATGTTGGCAATTTGATCTCTGGTTCTTCTGCCTTTCTAAAACCAGCTTGAACATCAGGAAGTTCACGGTTCACGTACTGCTTAAGCCTGGCTTGGAGAATTTTGAGCATTATTTTGCTAGTGTGTGAGATGAGTGCAATTGTGCAGTAGTTTGAGCATTCTTTGGCATTGTCTTTCTTTGGGATTGGAATGAAAACTGACCTTTTCCAGTCCTGTGGCCACTGCTGACTTTTCCAGATTTGCTGGCATATTGAGTGCAGCATTTTCACAGTATCATCTTTTAGAATTTGAAATAGCTCAACTGGAATTCCATCACCTCCACCAGCTTTGTTTGTAGTGATGAAGGCCCACTTGACTTGGCATTTCAGGATGTCTGGCTCTAGGTGAGTGATCACACCATTGTAGTTATCTGGGTCATGAAGATCTTTTTTTTTTTTTTTTTTTTTTTTTTTACCATTCTTCTGTGTATTCTTGCCACCTCTTCTTAATGTCTTCTGCTTCTTTTAGGTCCATACCATTTCTGTCCTTTATTGTGCCCGTCTTTGCATGAAATATTCCCTTGGTATCTCTAGTCTTGAAGAGATCCCTAGTCTTTCCCATTCTATTGTATTCCTCTATTCCTTTGCATTGATCACTTATATCTTATATATATATAAGATATAGATATATATCTTATACCTATATCTTATATCTCTCCTTTTCTCATTTATATCTGGGTATATCTTTCCTTTTCTCATTTGCCTTTTGCTTCTCTTCTTTTCTCAGCTATTTGTAAGTCCTCCTCAGACAACCATTTTGCCTTTTTGCATTTCTTTTTCCTGGAGATGGTCTTGATCACTGCCTCCTGTACAATGTCACAAATCTCTGTGCATAGCTCTTCAGGCACTCTATCAGATTTAATCCCTTGAATCTATTTCTCGCTTCCACTGTATAATAGTAAGGGATTTGATTTAGGTCATACCTGAATGGTCTAGTGGTGTTGCCCACTTTCTTCAATTTAAGTCTGAATTTGGCAATCAGGAGTTCATGATCTGAGCCACAGTCAGCTCTGGTCTTTGGTCCATACCATTTCTGTCCTTTATTGTGCCCGTCTTTGCATGAAATATTCCCTTGGTATCTCTAGTCTTGAAGAGATCCCTAGTCTTTCCCATTCTATTGTATTCCTCTATTCCTTTGCATTGATCACTTATATCTTATATATATATAAGATATAGATATATATCTTATACCTATATCTTATATCTCTCCTTTTCTCATTTATATCTGGGTATATCTTTCCTTTTCTCATTTGCCTTTTGCTTCTCTTCTTTTCTCAGCTATTTGTAAGTCCTCCTCAGACAACCTTTTGCCTTTTTGCATTTCTTTTTCCTGGAGATGGTCTTGATCACTGCCTCCTGTACAATGTCACAAATCTCTGTGCATAGCTCTTCAGGCACTCTATCAGATTTAATCCCTTGAATCTATTTCTCGCTTCCACTGTATAATAGTAAGGGATTTGATTTAGGTCATACCTGAATGGTCTAGTGGTGTTGCCCACTTTCTTCCATTTAAGTCTGAATTTGGCAATAAGGAGTTCATGATCTGAGCCACAGTCAGCTCTGGTCTTGTTTTTGCTTACTATATAGAGCTTCTCCATCTTTGGCTGCAAAGTATATAATCAATCTGATTTTGGCATTGGCCTTCTGATAATATCCATGTGTAGAGTCTTCTCTTGTGTTGTTGGAAGAGGATATTTGCTATGAGCAGTACATTCTCTTGGCAAAACTCTGTTAGCCTTTGTCCTGCTTCAATTTGTATTCCAAGGCCAAATTTGCCTGTTACTCCAGGTGTTTCTTGACTTCCTACTTTTGCATTCCAGTCCCCTATAATGAAAAGGACATCTTTTTTGGGTGTTAGTTTTAGAAGGTCTTGGAGGTCTTCATAGAACCAATCAGCTTCTTCAGCATTACTAGTTGGGGCATAGACTTGGATTACTGTGATATTGAATGGTTTGCCTTTGAAACGAAGAGATCATTTTTAATATTAATGAAAAAAAATTATGTGGGAGAGTGAAATATTCTCCAAGGTTAATCCATAAGAGAAAAATCAAAACCCAGTCTGCAACATTCTTAAAAAAGAAAAAGACTAACAGCAGTTAGAACCGAGCCCTGAAGTGACCAAATCATACCCTATGTGTTAGTGACTCATTCCACAAACCCCAGGGGAAAGTAGAGACTAATTTTTCAAGGCCAACTAAATCACTTCCTAATGGTTTGGGTGACTTCTTCATTTTCAAAGATTGAGCTGAATCCTTTACATCCCTACTACAGAAAAATCCAGAGCCCATGAGACTATCAATATCAATACTCACAAGTAAGACTGCAACGTTGTTTTTATACCTGCTGCTGCTGCTGCTAAGTCACTTCAGTCATGTCTGACTCTGTGCGACCCCATAGACGGCAGCCCGTCAGGCTCACCCGTCCCTGAGATTCTCCAGGCAAGAATACTGGAGTGGGTTGCCATTTCCTTCTCCAATGCATGAAAGTGAAAAGTGAAAGTGAAGTCAATCAGTCATGTCTGACTCTAGCGACCCCACAGACTGCAGCCTACCAGGCTCCTCCATTCATGGGATTATCCAGGCAAAAGTACTGGAGTGGGGTGCCATTGCCTTCTCTGTTTTTTTATGTATAAATATTTGCCATTCTCTTTTTATATATTATTTATTTATTTTTCTTTTGCCTGCAGTAGGTTTTCACTGCTGTGCACAGGCTTTTCTCTAGCTGTGACGAGTAGGGGCTACTCTCCAGTCGCAGTGCACAGGCTTCTTATTGCGGCAGCTTTTCTTGTGGAGCACGGCTTTAGGCACGAGGGCTCTAGAGCATGGGCTCAGTAGGTGTGGCACAGGGGCTTAGTTATTCCACAGCATGTGGGATCTTCCCAGATCAGGGATGGAACCCATGTCCCCAGCAATGGCAGGCAGATTCTTATACACTGTTGCAGGGAAAGCCTGCAACAATTTTTGAATTCTGTTATTTCCTTGCCAGCTAGCGAATAGTAGTTTCTTTTGTTTTGTTTTGTTTTGTTTTGTTTTGTTTTGCAAAGAGAAAAGGCTTTATGCAGGGGCTAGCAAGTAGTATTGCCCTGATCCCAAGATGCTCTCCCATTTCTCCTGACTCTCTAGCCCCTCCCTGGGAACCCCACTCTCCCACACTCAACAACACCCAAAGTAATACCTGAGGCAGCTCCTTGTATGGACTGTACTCATTCTGATTGGCTGGTGTCCCTCCTAGAACTGGTGTTGAAGATTTTGAATATCAAAGCCACCTATAGAGGGGCAAATCAGCAGTGGAAGCATTGTTGACCTTGGCACAATGACCTTGGCAATTGAAAGATCTTTGACTTTTTTAAGCTATCAGTTTTATCCCCCTTAACCACAAAACAGCTTGGCATAGCTTCACTGTGGTCAGTCAGGAAGAGGTCATGGAACATTCTAGTAGAGTCTGCCTCCTGCTAGTTATTACTGTCATTCTTGCTTTCCAGGACTGACAATAGGTGCTGGCTGCAGTCTGGCCCAGGTCAAGGACATCTTGGCTGAGAGGGTCTCCGAACTCCTGGAGGAGAAGACCCAGACGTACCGAGCGCTGCTGAAGCACCTGAAGAGTCTGGCCAGCCAGCAGATCCGGAACATGGCTGTATGTCCTCTGGGCCCATCACGAGGCCTGCTACACCTATCTCTTAATCTCAGCAAAATGTTGAAATAGGCATTGGCAGAATCAGTGTGCACATGGGTCTCAGCAGATTGAAATGACAGTGCAATAAACATTTAATATAGCAAACATTATTTAATAACATATTTAAAAGAAGACACTGAGTCAAGTTCAATAGTATAGCTAAGTATCAATATAAGTGGGAAAAGAGAGTCATGGTTTCACTAATTTCATGATAAGACCTTAAGTAAGTAAGTAAGTAAAGTCACTCAGTCGTGTCCGACTCTTTGTGACCCCATGGACTGCAGCCCACCAGGCTCCTCAGTCCATGAGATTCTCCAAGCAAGAATACTGGAGTGGGTTGCCATTTCCTTCTCCAGGGGATCTTCCCGACCCAGGGATCGAACCCGGGTCTCCCGCATTGGAGGCAGACGCTTTAACCTCTGAGCCACCTAATTTAATCTTAGGCTGCATTGTTGTTGCTAAATCATGTCCTACTCTTTGCAACCCCATGGACTGCAGAAGTAAAACACCTAAAACAAGAAGGGTAGCCTCCCCTACTCCAGACTGTTCAGACCACTGCTAGACGACAGCGCTCAGAACAAGGAGGCAGACTCCAGGGTCAGTTGATTTGACCTCAGATGAATGCAGATGTAGATTTCAAAATACATATGACCCCTTCCCTTACATACCCCCGAATGATGTATTAGAAATTCTCAGGATCAGGGAAAGGAGGGAGATCAAGTTTCTATTGAAAAAGCTCTTCAACTGACTCCAAATGATTCCCTGTCATGGATTCTGTCTGACACCCTGGAGCCTGGTGAGGAGATGAAGGGTTGGAAACCACCTCAGAGAGAGGCGTGGTGGGGCATCATGAAAGCTGCCTTCAGATATTTCTAGACTCCTGAAAAGAGGTGTGATATATTTCATATGATCACCAAGGGTAGAAGTATGACCGATAGGTGAGAAACCAGGGGTGTAGATTTCAGCTCAGTGGAAACGAGAGCTTTAAAATTAAGCTGTTCATAGAGGAATGGGAGTTCCATGCCCTCGCCCATGTTCCAGCCCAGATCACCCACAACCTGGGTGGTCACTGTCAAGTCTGGCACTATGTGGGAAGGAGAATACTGAGCTGAATGGCTGGTCATTTTCCTGACGTGTTCTGAGATGCTATAAGCTTAACCAGATCCAAGAAGAGTGTCTCAAGAAGAGGGAAAGGGAGACTCAGTGATAGATGCCCAGCACCTAAACATGGCCCCCGGGAAGTCCAGCAATTCAAGAGGCCATGAGATAAGGCTGAGATCCCAAGGCGGCACCGTGGCCATGCACTGTGGCCATCTGCCACCTGAGTAGGGGTGGCTCAGGACTGGCCGCTGCACCTCAGTGCTTGGCTTTGCATCCCCGTCCTGCCCCTTCCTCCCTGGGAGATCTTAATCAAAGATTAAGTTTAATAATTCCTCTGTATACCCCCGTGTCTTCGTCTGTTAAAGGGGGACAGTGGCCTCATCTCACTGAGTTGTTGTGAGGACTGAGTGAGGAAATATGCATGAAGGGGTGAGACATCAGGTGAAACACACCACATGCCCTTCAGTGCTCATTACCATCCATTCCTCACCCGATCCAGAGTCATGGGTGGGTGGGGACCTCTCACGGCGTCTGAACTGAGTCTCATCTGCAGAGGAGGCTGAGACTCCTCTCGACTCTGTCATCTACCAGGGAGGACTATGAGCAGGTGCCGGGAGGGGGGGGGGCTCGAATTTGAGGGATCGAATGACTGAGGCTGTAACTCTCTCTCCTTAGTCCTTAGGGGGTCATATTATAAGCCGGCATAGCTACTCAGATCTGAACCCAATTCTGGCTGTGGGCAACGCTACCCTCAATCTGACATCAGAAGGTAAGCTACCCAGAACCCTCTGAAGGAGGTGCTATGTCAGAGCCCCTGTCTCTGGCTCTCAATCCACCATGGGGAGCTCAGGGTCCTGGCAGAAGTCTCCTCACACAGGGGATGGCACCTTCTGTACCACCCGCCACATACACACGACACTCAGCCCCAACCACAGCTCAGCCAGCCCGCGGCAGCCAGGGCTGTGTGCCGAGGCCGCCTAGAAGCCTCTCTGTGACCAGAGGACCACTTGCTCCTCCTCCTCCTCCTCCTCATGGCCCCTCTCCAGTTGCCATGTAAGAAGTCAGAAAGCTAGTTAGGACATGCTGGGGACACTGTGGGGCCCCTGGGGGCAGGAGAAAGGCTAGCAACATTTTGCATGCTGGCTGAGAAGGGCAGTCCTTGAGGGCTGCTCCAGGGAATTCCACCCTTGCCTCCCCGAGATGCTCAGCCCCTACACTGGCTCTGGCTGCTCCAAAGAGGCTGACACTCCCATCCAGTGCATGCTGCTTGTGCCAGGCTCTGCTGGATACTTTACACAACACATCTAATTTGTCCAGCGCCCCCAGCTGAGGTCGCTTGCAGTAGGGGGTGAGGGATGGGAATCCAGTCTGCCTTGATTTCCCAGTGAGCATGCTCGCCTCTTCACCAGCAGCCACCGCCCCGGGTCTTCTAACTCCCCACTTTCCATCTCCCCCCTCCCTCCCCCACACCCCATCAAACACCCTCACATGAGCTGAGTTGGACCTGAGGAACTGGAGTGCAAGGGAGCAGTCACAGTGCCCCCATGTGAACTCCCGGGTGTGGCCAACCAGGAATTATCTCACCAGCATCATAAGCCTCCTCAGGGAATGGGTGGGAACTGAGAAGTAGGGGGAGGGACCTCTGGCGAAGGAAAAGCCCTCACACTCCTATTCAGCTTCATGTGGGGCCCAGGAGAGGAAATCCCTCAGCCCTGAAGGACCCCGTCAGCTGTTTTGCTGGGTCCACCAGGCCTGTAGTCCAGGATTACCCCATCTCAAACCCTGAAGACTAAGGGAGAGGAAGCCAAGGCTCTGGGGCGTCAGGATAGCAAAGACGGCCTGGCCCCCATGCAGGGCCTTCTACTTTAGGACTAGTGGTGCTAGCTGTGTTCCTCTGCTGGGATGCTGGTCGTTACCTTTGGCTCAAGATCTCTGTTTTCCCGGCTCTGCCAAAGCTACCTCCAATCTGCACTCAGCCCAGCTCCAATGAGGCCAGTAGCTAGCTGGCACCCCAGGAGGGAGGCCCTGGTCCTCAAGAGCCCATCTGGGGTCTACCTTCCTCTGTCTCGGCCACACCTACCTTCCAATCAGCATCTCACTGCTGTTCCTGGACCTGAAAGCACGTCAGATTTGCTGGGCGGCAATCTCCTCACACATTTCCCGTGGAGCCACAGCCACTTTTTAAAGCCAGAGGGGACTGCTCTAACCGTCACCACCATGTGGTGACAATGGGGCTGAAAGGAGGTTTTGTAAATTGTTCACATTGCTTTAAAGATATGGGTATTCAGCTTAGAGAGCTTCCCAGGAGTCCAGTGGTAAAGAATCCACCTGCCAATGCAGAGGACTTGGGTTCCATCTCTGGGTTGGGAAGATACCCTGAAGGAGAAAATGGCAACCCACTCCAGTATTCTTGCCTGGGAAATCCTATGGACAGAGGAGCCTGTCAGGCTTACAGTCCTGCACTGTGCTTAATCGCTGAGTCGTGTTCACCTCCTTGTGACCCCATGGACTGTAGCCCGCAAGGCTCCTCTATCCATGGGGTTTCTCCAAGCAAGAATATTGGAGTGGATTGCCATGGCCTCCTCCAAGGGATCTTCCCACCCCGGGGATCAAACCCAGGTCTCCCGCATTGCAGGCAGATTCTTTGCCAGCTGAGCTACCAGGAAGCCCAGGTTACAGTCCACAGAGTTGCAGAAGAGTTGGATATGGCTCGGCAACTAAATAACAACAATCCAGTTTAGAAGCCAACAGCACCAGCAAGAACAAAAAGCAAATCCAATAATCTGAGCTCCGCTAATAGTGGAAACAAACCCTTTCTCAGCTTAAGCTATGCCCTGACCTTGATCATAGTATTAAACAAGTTAGATTTAGTTTTCTGCTGAAAGACGAAAACAGGTCTGGTAGGCCTTGGGGACAGGAAGAGACCCAGTTCACATAGCATGTGTGCTAACAAGAGTAAACGTCCTAGGGGTTCCCTAGCAGTCCATTGGTTAGGACTTGGCGCTTCCAGTGCTGGGGTCTGGGTTTAAGCCCTGGTCAGGGAACTAAGACCCCACAAGATCCACAGAGCGACCAAAAAAAAAAGTAAATGTCGTGAAGCTGCCACCACCCTTCCCTGTGAGGAGGACGGGTGGGGGGCTGGTCCACCACACTCAGATCCCCACTGTGCTCCATGCAAGGAAGGTAACCTTTTCTTCTCCACTGCTGACATTTAAGAGTACAGAATAATCTTGCATTCCTTGTTGCAACTGTGCAGAAATGTCATTTTCTTCAACAGAAGGCACACGGCGGATTCCTCTAAGTGAACATTTTCTTGCTGGGTTGACAAGTGCAGACCTGAAGCCAGAGGAAATTTTGGAGTCTGTGTATATTCCTCACTCTCAAAAGGTAAGACTTGAGAGTTGTTTTTCTCTTTCTATAACTGAGTCCAGTCATCTTTAGATGTTTCAAAACAGATGGAAGGAAAATAAGTCTGCCCCGAAAACCTGTTTCCTGTCCTTCGTGGCCTGGCGCGGCACCAAGGCCCGCAGCTGCCCTCGGGCCAGCAGCTCTGGGCAGCGTGGAGCTGGGGCTGTTGTTTCAGCTGTGGGGTGGGGCCTGCCCAGCCCGCGGTCATGCTCACACACCCGCTCATGTCCAAGATCTGGGAGGCGGAAATTAAAGTTCTCTGGCTGTGGAATGAGCTTTCTGCCTGACCCACAAGGAGATGGAGACTGGGGCTAGGCCTCCCCACTGCCCACTCGAGCTGACCCCCAACAGTTCAGAAGACCAGGAGCGCCTAACACATAATCCCTGGGGGAGACGTGGCCACACAGCTGGCTACAGGGGGGACCCTCTGTCCTCACTCCCTCTTCCTGGTGCTTCTCCCCTAAAGTGTACCTGAATCTCAGAGACCAGTCTTCCCAAGAGGGGCAACACAACAGATACACAGAGAGATCCAAAGCCAGGAGGGTCATGCAGGAAGTCTTATATTAAGTCATACTTTCACCCAAGTATGATCTTCATTTATTTTTCCCTCGGGAATGGAAACTCTGAAATGTGTTCCCAGTCCAGTGTGGATCAGTGTAAGAGACCCAGACAGAAAAACAGGCTGACCCAAACACAGTGCCCCCGGTGGCCAAAAACATGGAAACACATGCAAGGCAGCGGCCATCTCTGTTAACTTTGTCAGCACACCAGTGGTCCTGGGGCCAAGGATCATGGGGGGAGCCATCACCCTTCTGACTCTTGACCCTGGGAGAAAATTCCCTAGTCCGCTATTGGAAAGTTCTATTCAGCACCTTTATGAACTTTACGGAATGAAAAAGGGATAGTATCTACAAAGCAAGAAATCCGGTGGATCTCTTTCACACTTTAAGCAAATCACCTTCCAAACACCTGTGTTGGGGGGATCCTCCATCCTCATGGGGGACAAAGGGTCTGGACACTAGCCTTAATGGCACCTGGAAATGAGAGCACGTGGAAATGATGCAGAGATCCCTTGCAGAGGCATCCCGGCCCCAGAGGGAAAGTGCACAGTGACCCTGTTAATTGAGAGTATGGGGTGTTGAAGATGGACCTTTGGAAGGACATCACTTTGAACAAAGAGGCAGCCAAATTGTCCTCAAACTGTGCCAAATGTCCTTTGTGTCCCTTTCAACTGAGTCTAAGTGATTAATTAGTGGCACCAAGAAGCAGAAAACTCGCTCTTAGTTCTTACATATCAAATACTCCAAATGGTCTTTGTCTCCACAGTGGGAATTCGTGTCAGCCTTCCGACAGGCTCAGTGCCAGCAAAACGCCTTGCCTGACGTGAATGCCGGCATGCGAGTCCTCTTCAAAGAGGGCACAGACATCATCGAGGACCTGAGCATCACCTATGGAGGGGTCGGGGCTGCCACAGTCAGTGCACATAAGTCCTGCCAGCAGCTCCTAGGGAGGTAAGGAGTACAGGGTACAAACCCTGTACCCTGATGGTGAAGCTTGACATCAAAAAAAAAAAAAAAGTGGAAAGATGAAAACTCCTATATGTAGAATCATTGCTTGTTCTTCCTGTAATTTTGCTAAATGACTCTAACCTCATCTGACTTTGATTAATAAGGCACAACCCTTTGGGTGAGGTGTACAATGAAAATGGCCCAGGAAGGCGTTCAGCCCCAGTGCTCTTGTGCACATCAGTGCTCTGGCAAACCCACACCAGGCAGCATCCAAGTGCTCCCCATCACTGCCGCTGCTCAGGGGCAGTCTGTTTCCTTCTTAGCAAAGGCAGTGTCCAAGTCTGAGTCCTGTCCAGTTCACCATGGAATTGGCCATAGTGGTCTCTTTATTTAATGCCTAGGTTATAGCATGTCCGGGCTACTTAGCACAGCCTCCCAGGCCTCGGTTTCCCTGGACAGCTTATTTAAGTGATTTCTAAGTTTCCATCCAACTCATAAAATGAAACCCTGGGGTCTCTGAACCATGTAGCACAGGCCTCTAGTCACGGAAACCTCTGGTCATGAAGACTTCCTTTTCTCACTGTTTCCTTCCTGCCCCTAATCCTCCCAGGCACTGGGATGAGCTCATGCTGGATGAAGCTTGCAGGCGGCTCCTGGATGAAGTCTCCCTCCCAGGCTGGGCTCCAGGTGGGAGGGTGGAATTCAAGAGGACTCTGGTAGTCAGCTTCTTCTTCAAGTTCTACCTACAAGTTCTGCAGGAACTGAAGAAGCTCATAAAGCCGTTCCCTGTGCCTGTAAGTGCTCTGGCTTTTATGGCTCCTGGCAGCATAAGCTCCCACCTTCCCCATTCCTTTTGCAAACTGTCAGTTTCAGCTTTTCCTTCTTCCTGGGTTCAGCCCTTCAGGGTTACTGAGGGCTGAGGCTCAGGATGCCAGACTGTCTTTGGTGCACAGATGCTTACTGAGTGCCCTGAGCAAGGAAACATGTGGGATCCCTGCCTCCAGTGTGCAATTGTTTTTCTTTTAAAATCAACTCTGTTGAAGTATGGAGAATGCAACGGCAACTCACTCCAGTACTCTTGCCTGGAAGAAGTATAATTACATAGAACAAAATGCACCTGTTATTTAAACTCAGAGAGTTTTGACAAATGTGTAAACCAGTGCAACCACCACTTCAAACAAAAGTATTTCCATCACCTCCAAAAGTGCCCTTTTGCCCCTCTGCTCTCAATACTCTCATCCGTGCCCCCAGTCAACCCTGATCTGCTTAATGACACTATAGATTAGTTTTGCCTATTTTGGAATTTTATATTCAATATGAAACATTAAATAAAATTTTATTTTTCAAAAAATCAAAACATTTATGTGTGCATGCTAAGTTGCCTCAGTCACGTCCAACTCTTTGCAACCCCACAGACTGTAGCTCCCCAGGCTCCTCTGTCCGCAGCAAGGATACTGGAGAGGGTTGCCACACCCTCCTTCAAGGGATCTTCCTGACCCAGGGATTGAACCCCTGTTTCTTTTGTCTCCTCCGTTGGCGGGTGGGTTCTTTACCATTAGCACCCCCTGTATGCTAAAATATAAGTAGCTTCTTCTCAGAATTTCTGATTACAAACTTCGGGAATAAGCTACCGAAGCAAAACATTTTTCCTCTCTTTCTCTCTTCCCCTCTCAATCTATCTTTCCTCCCCAGACTAGGACTGCACCTCTCACCCTACCTTGCACCCATGTTCCCCAACCACACCCCACCCCAACAGCCCCGTGTTCCTAAACTGTCTGGTTTTATTCATTCAGATGAAAACCCTCACAGGACTTCCCTGGTGATCCAATGGCTAAGCTCCACACTTCCTCTGCAGGGCACACGGGTTGGGGAACTAAAGAAAGAGAGGCGAAGACCCTCACAAACCACATTTACTTGAATAACTCTTGCTACCCTTGAATTTCCGAATCAAGACACTAGATATGTTTCAGTGACACCCAAAGAGCCTTCCCAGTCTTGCCACTCTCCCAGAAAAGCTGAGGAAAATAATTAAGCTCATTATTTACCCCAGCTCATTCTAGAAGGGCTCCCCCAGCCCCCAGTTTTCTTGATTCTCCTGCTGCCTCTGCCCAGCTCGCTGCCAGAGGGCCTCTCCCTCCTTGGGCTAGCTTGGCTCGAGGATCAGATTCAACCAGTCTGTCCAGGTCCTCCTAGTGTGGAGAGGGAGGGGGGGACAAGGAGCATTTGCCAAAGTGAGAGTCTGGGAGGTGCTGGGGATTTGCACCATCCCTGCTACCTGAACTCATGGTTTCTCGGTGACCTTCACCAAATCCTTTTCATAAAAATCAAAGCCCAGTTGAATCATAGACTAATCAGCTTATCTTTATTGTTTTGAATCATCTCTCAGAACAGCCGCCGTTATCCTGAAATTTCAGACCGATTCCTGAGCGCTCTAGAAGATTTCCCGGGCACGGTTCCCCAGGGAGTCCAAAGGTACCAGGTCAGTGAGTTTAATCTAATGGAAACTGAGAAACTAAGACAGTGATAGCTGTGTGAACAAGCAAGCACTTCAGAGTTGCACATTTCCCTTCTGACTTTCTGAGTTCTGCCAGGACATTGGCCCTTTGTTTGAGGCCTACGCAGGGAGAGCCTGGATCTAAGATCAGACCCGAGCTACTGAAGCTGGATGCCCTCAGGCCAAAGTCACCTGAAGCAGCTTGACCATCCAACTAATACCCGAGAGTCTCTTCCAACTGCCGTTCTTTGGGCAAATGTTTGAAGAGTAGCTTGCCTGGGTGTGGGGGAAGGACAGAGCAGGACAGTAGCAAGGGTCAGTCTCCAACCCCTGATTCCAAGTGTTTAACCTCCAGTCAGCAAAAGAGAACCTGCAAGCAACTGAATCTCTTCTCTCGAAGACCAGTTGAGAAAGTATCTATAATTTTCCACTGGAGCACAAGCCCTCCCACCACCCGATCTCCACACTCACTCCACACACATCTTCTGGTAGAAGAGTTCCAGAATAAACACTTCCTCCACTTATTACACTCCCAGGGATATTTTGTTGCCATTTACAAGGGCAGATAAGGCAGCTTAGACCAGATCTGGATGGGCTCCATTGCCATTGGCCCCCCAGTCCCCCACCAGAGGCCCTGCTCCTGTCAATAAGCAATTGGCTTAGATTTTGGTGCCCCACTCTCAGGAATTATATCACTCCAAGCCTCATTATCACGATGGCTTTATGTGTAAATAAGCTGTTCCTTAGAAAGGTAAGAAAGCAGGACAGGGAGACCCCTGAATTCCAGAAGACAGGGATATGGGCCACCACTCAGGAAAAGAAGATGACAAAAGGAGAAACCAGAGTGCCCCTTCACCGACTTCATAATTTTGCTAAAATATTGGCCCCCATCTAAAGCATTGCCACAGAGCTGAAATGATAGCTCCCCAATCAAGTTACATCATTAAACTCTCATGCTCATCTGACCCACTCCAGTGTTTGTTGACTGAGCATGACCATCTGATTTCTCAACCCTAAATCAGGAGTATTGGCAATTGGCCAGGCCACTTCTGAAGATGGAATTTTCCCAGGGAAGCTCTCTTTCTCTGTAGAGTGTGGATTCTCACCAGCCCCTCCAAGATCCAGTTGGACGCCCCGTTATGCACCTATCGGGTCTCAAACACGCCACTGGGGAGGCCGAGTTTTGTGATGACATCCCCATGGTGGATAAAGAACTCCACATGGCTTTAGTGACCAGTACCAAAGCCTATGCAAAAATCATGTAAGTAAATGAAAAGCTTTCAAAAAACTCTTTCTAAAGCACACTTGGGGATTCCCTGAAGCAATGTGACCATTCTTTTGAAATGTCATAAACCCAAGGAACCTAATGGAAAGAACGTTTAAAAGTCACCAGCCCCAAGAGGAGGAAAGGAATGTCACTAGAAATGATCATCATGAAAGGGAGGGAAAAAAATCACAATTATGGGCCCTTGCTTTCATCTCCCTGCTGCAGCCTCAGGCATGGCTCAGAGGAGTAACTCTGAGTAGGGCTAATATTCAGCTGGTGATAAAACCCTGAACTAGGTTATTGCTGAATGGTAAATGGCCACTGTCCTAAACTTCCTTAGGATGCCCCTTGCCCCAGACACGATGGCCACGCCCCCCTTCTCCCCTTCCAGCAACTACAATGTTATCCCTGGCCCAGCAGGGAGGTTCCTGGACCATGCTCTCTGGCAGGTCAGCTCTGATTGGTCAGGGCCTATAGTCCAGTTGTCATATATTTTGACTTTCATCCATGTTCTATCCCTCCCTCCCTCAAAACTTGCTGATTTCTACTTCTCAAATATATCTCTTTTTTCAGATCAATTGATTTGTCCAAGGCCCTTGAAATACCTGGGGTGGTTGATGTGATAACAGCGAAGGACATTCCAGGCACCAATGGCACTGAAGATGACAAACTGTTGGCTGTAGATGAGGTGAGGTACAGAAAGTGCTGTCTCATGTGACTTGGTGAAGATGATCACCAAGGTACCACCTCCAGGCAGCTTTCCATCCCCTCCCAGCCCTCTCTGCCACTAGGGGCCAGAAAGCCAGTTCTTCCAGCTTCTCTCTAATGCTTCTCTCTCTCTTCTAATGCTTTTGTGTGGGGCTTCCCTGGTGGCTCAAAGGGTAAAGAATCTCTGCCTGCAATGAGGGAGACCTGGGTTCTGTTCCTGGATTGGGAAGATCCCCTGGAGAAGGGAATGACTACCTACTCCAGGATTCTTGCCTGAAAAATCCCATGGACAGAGGAGCCTTACAGGCTATAGACCTGGTCACAAATAATTAGACACGACTGAGCAGACAACGTTTTCACTTTTCAATGCCTTTATAGACCTACTCTTCTGGAATCAGGAAATAACATTGCAAAAAGGAAATTTATTACAGAAAACAACAAATACTCATTTTCCCACTGTGTACTGTTGAGTCAGTTTACTCTTATTTGAAGAATAAATGCAAGAACTGGCGTGTGTCAAGATGGAAAATCCTTGAAAAAATCTAGAAAGGAGAATACAATATACAGCCACTCTATATTATTTACACTGAACTCTCTTCCTTCCTGGACCAACTCTCTCCCTACCACCTCCCACTGACCCTCACATATTCCATTCTTAATAAAGTTGCTCATATCATTCCTGACCTTTAATTCAATTCTACCATCATTTATTGGGCACTTGCTTTTGGAGCCAAACTATCTTGGTTCATGGTCTCGCCCTGCCACTCTGTATCATCACCTGTGAAATGATGTCTTGATACCTGTAAAATATCACCTGTAAAATGGGAATAATCAGAGGAACCCAACTCATTGTGTTGTTATGCAGTTTAAATGAGCTGATACATGTGAAGTGTTCACAGCAATGCTTGGCATGTGAAGGCTCTCAGGAGATGTTAGCTACTGTTGTCACATCTCAGGCTGTTTCTCCTCCAGCCATGAAATAAACCACTGTTCTTTCGGTTGAACTCCAGATGAGGAAGTTGGCTATTGCTTAGGAGCTATGTTATCTTCTCAGGCTGCCAAAACAAAATACCACAGAATGGGTAGCTTATAAAGCAAAAATGTATTTTCTCACAATTCTAGAGGCTAGAAGTCTAAGATCAAGGTGTTGGCAGGTTTCTCCTGAGGTCATTCTTGCCGGTTTGCAGATGGCTCCCTTTTCCTGGGTCCTCACAGGAGACGGCCTTTTGTCTGTGTATAAGCCTCCCTGGTGTTCCAACCTCTTTTTTTTTTTTTTTTTTTGGCCATGCCTCGTGGCATCCAGGATTTTAGTTTCCCTACCAGGGATGGAACCCATGACCCTGAAGTGGAAGTGTGAAGTCCTAATCACTGGACCATGAGGGAATTCCCTTTTTTCCCCCATGTCTTCTTATAAGGACACCAGTCATACTGAATTAGAGCTCCAACCTTAGGACCCATTTCACCTTCATTACCTCTTTGAAGGCCTTATCTACAAATATAATCCCATTGGGGGTCAGTGCTTCAGTTTGGAGGCTGTGGAGGGAGGCACAGGAATCATAGTGTACAAAATATACTCTCCTTATGTTTAAAATGACTCCGTGAAGGCATCACACATGAATGAATCACTCTCGACAGAGGACATAGCAGATTCTGGCCCCAGCCAAATTCACATCCACTCTGGGGCTTACACTCCATTGAGTAAAATGGCTAATGAAACCATATGTATGATTTAAATTAACTTTTAAATTAAAAGTTTAAAGAATTTTTTTTTTTAGCCAAGCACATGAATGTGACTCCAGTCTGGTTATTATTGGTCAATAATGGTAACTAAGGCACTAGCCATTGGTAAGTTTGCACTGATAGTACTTTTATCCAGAATTTTCCCCCTGCTTCATGCCTATACTTTTTGCAGGTCCTCTGCGTGGGCCAGATCATCTGTGCTGTGGTTGCAGAAACAGATGTACAGGCAAAACGTGCTATTGAAAAGATAAAGATAACTTATGAAGAGCTGGAGCCCATAATCTTCACCATCGAGGTAAGCAGAGTGCCTGGGCTCTCCTATAGGGTTGTAGAATCAGAAGTCCCTTGTAAACTTCTTAATACGAGACTTATTCAGGGCTCTACTTCTTTTTCATCACTGGTTTACTCTGGAAAAATCAACTTTTTCTGGAAGATATTACTTGCATGAATTAAAATTAGCTTTGGTTCCAAGAAACAGGAAAAAAATAGAAGTTTCTTTCTTTTGCACATTCAAAAAAGTCTAGAAATGGTCAGTTTCAAACTTGCATGTGGCTCTAAGCGTCAGGGTCTGGGCTCCTTATATCTATTAATAGTCACTCTGTCCTGCATGGTTGCCATTCTCTAGATCACGCTTCAGTCCACAACAGTTACTGAACATTGACCTTTGAGTCCACACTTGAGTCAGCAGAGAGAATGAGGCAATGATGAAGAGAATATCCCCTCCCCTTAAAGACACTTTCAGAAGCTGCGCATAATCTTTCTGCATCTCCTTGGTTAGAACCTAGTCATGTACCACACCAACACACCTAAAAAGGGGGTCTGGGAAACATACATTTTATTCTAGGTGACCAGGTATTCACTAGAAACTGAGGGTTCTATTACTTGAGGAAAATGGTGGGAATGGATATTGGGAGCAATAATCCTTTCAAAATGGAGCCCAAAAGCAGTGAGACTTTCATGATGGAATTCTATAGAAATTTCCATTCTCATTTCTGGGTCTAGATGATGGAATACAAATGCAACTTCCAGCAAAAATAATGAATTTAGATTAGAAAAATCAGATGTAGATTTATGGCATTTGCATGCTCTAATTCAATGAAAGATAAGTTCATATCAATTAAGTTGACAAAAAAGAGTACTTAATATTTGCTTCTGAAAGAAATAAATTTTTTCAAAGGCCCTAGTGAATCATTTGAACATTTTAAAAAATGTCCCTAAAAGGTACAACTTGCTCAATATTCAGAGTGTTAAAAAGGTCATGTTTCTAATTAAATCAACTCTATTCCAAATTCTCATTTTGTCAAGTTTGCAAGAAGTTCAGGCCATTGTTCTTGGCTCACATCCCTTTCTAGAGTTGTACTAGGATCCTAACAAGGGTTTTTGAAATATCAATTCCAATCCCATTTCCTCAAGGTGGGAAATGGCACCCAAAGGATATCCTCATGAAATATCCTAGGACTCAGAATGCTTAGAGATCTAGGGTTCCCTCAGAATAGGACTCTCCACCATCAGTAAAAAGAGTTCTTCTGTAAAGAAAAGTAGGTAAAAGAAGAGTCATATATACCAATACTCATTCATCCACTCATTCATTCACATGACTATATATATAAGAAGCAATATAGAGTTTTGTCTAAAAGCACTGGACAGAAATTTCTACAGAATTCTAGAACCAAACTGCCAGGTTTGAATCTTGGCTGCACCACTTCTTAGCTATGTGACCTTGGACAAGTTTCTTAACATATCTGTGCCATAGTTTCCTCTTTGTAAAATGAAGAGAACAGTAATAAAACCTGCCTCATCAGGTTGTAAGACTAAATGAGTTAATATGCAGAAAGCATGTAGGACAGTGGCTAGCACCTAGTCATAGCATATAGTTATATTATATATAATATAGCATATATTCTAATAAGACTGTACTTAGGACATATTTACAGATGACAATAAACATACTTCCACACATACTAGATTGACATACTGAGATCTTGGTATAGCAAAAAAATGAAAACTTCAGCTATATTCTTCATTTTCCACTGCTTTGAGAAATCAAACATTTATTATTAGGCAACATGTTTCTGAAAACTGAGCCAGGCTTGAAAACTGCCTCCATCACTTATTTGAAGCATGACTTTGGGAAAGTTATTTTAACCTCAAGCCCAGCTTCTTCATCTGGGAAGTGGAGAGAATAATAGAATTTATGTGAGAATACATGTAAATACACTGTCTCTTGTACAGTGTTTGACACAAAACTTGCACTCAATAAATATTAGCTGCTTTCACTACTCACATTGTCATTAACAAAAAAGGCCATGGACTTGAGACCATTAGGGAATAAGAACACAAGAGCCAGGTGCCTTTGTGAAATATGGAAAACACCTGTATCTAAAGGTTATTGGGTGTTATCATTACAGGGTAATAATCCTAGATTTCTTAACATTTGGAAAATTCTGCTATTAAATTAGTAAGTGATTTGAGGACAACTGTTTTCTGGAGGGGGAAAAAGTTGGTTTGCAATTTGTTTCTTTGGGGGGGGAGTCGATCTTCAACACTATACTCTTAACAAATAGACATATTTGTGCTTACGTTGAATAAAGTAAATTAAATTTTTTTAAAAAATGGAAGAAAGTTTAAGCAAGAATCAACTGTCATAGATCAATCCACAGAACAGCAGGACAGGATGGCTTCCAGTATTCATGTGTCAGTCAGCTCATAATATTGTTGCCAAAAAAACACACAAAAACCTAGCATAAAGGGCTAGGAAGCCCTTATGAGATATGCCAAATAACAAAGAAATGAACAAACTGCCTACCATATCTCTGTTGGGTCTTCTTGCCCCAGAGGTGCATTAGGACTTGAGTCCTCCCCTTCAACATGAAGTCTAACACAAGTATTTTTATTCATGAAGTGGGGGAGAGGGGAGGGCCCTGAACCTCACTCTTACTGCATTTGGATCCATCACCTGCGCCCTGGAGATCCACACTGAAATGGAGAAATGAGTAGTTATCATCCTGGGCCATCATAGTATCCCCAGATCTCAAATCGTAATGTCTCTCTAACCCTAGCTGGTTTTCTCTGCCACTGAGAAGGCATTTCCTATGGCAGCTCGGCTCTGCGGGGAGTCTGCTACTCAAGGACACACTCCCTTGCTGGCCTTGACTCCTTTCACGTGTCCTAGCAGATGGCGATTATCAGAGTTTGCCGGCTTTTGAGTAAGAAAAATTTGCCAGTGGAAGAAAACAACAAAAAGAATTAGCTTTTTTTTCTTCCTGTCACTCAGGATGCCATAAAACACAACTCATTCCTGTGCCCTGAAAAAAAACTTGAACAAGGAAACATCGAGGAGGCATTTGAAAAAGTCGATCAAATTGTTGAAGGTGAGTGACTCAGGATTGTTTCCTAGAATATTTGTGCACTTCTCTTCTGAAACAGACAGGAGAGCATGTGATTTCCCTTCAGAAAGACCACCCCCTAAAGTCATGGCATTTTGCCAAAGTTCTCCTCTCTCACTTCCTCTCAAATTGTGCATGTGTTGCTTGAGGTTGGGGAGGGGGCCGGGTAGGGAGCAATAAAATAAATAGAAAATTCCTAAGACTTTGATTAGTCAAGGACAGAATGAAGAACAAAAGCAGAGATTTTTCAACTTCTTATCCAGAACCGCAGTCTCTGAAACAGATGACCTCAGTTGTCACAGGACAAAACACTGATCCATCAGTTTCTCAGTCAGGACAAATCCAGCCAGCCAGTCCATGACTCACTTGCTTTTGAATTCCCCAACCAGCACACACCTTCAGGCACTTTCCTTTACTGCCCTTAACAGGAGAGGTCCATGTCGGAGGACAGGAGCATTTTTACATGGAAACACAGAGAGTGCTTGTTATTCCAAAGACAGAGGACAAAGAACTGGACATTTATGTGTCAGCACAGGATCCAGCCCACGTGCAGGTGAGGTCCAGTATCTCCCCCACCTCCTCCCCAACTTCCCAATTCCCTCATGGCCTTCAGCCTCCACAGCCTCACAACGGCTGCCATTTTACCTGCAGAATCTTAGAATCTAAGTATTATATATCAGCAGAGCAACTCAGACCCTGGAACCATTTTTTATGTTTTCCAGTCTTGTCAAGTAAATGAAAGAACATCCACAACCATTTTCAATTTAAAGTGAACATTCATTGGCTTCATGCTTAAATGTGACAGTGATTGGATGACACAATTATTTCTGTACTTGATTTTTCCCTAAAATAATCACTACAGGCAACCTTTGGAGTAAACACAGCACTTCATAACACATTATCATTTCCCCAGTCATAAAATGCTTTGGGTTTTAGTTGCAAACATTTCTTCCTCTTTAATAGATTGTCAGGAGTTTGCTGGGTTTCACCTTACTGGGACTTTAGGTGTAAGCATTTGGCTAGGATCCAGGTTTTGACAGGAATCCAGGACTCTGACAATTTCCCTTTTGGAAAAGACCACTTGTCTGCTGGAAAGTTTGTTTTATGGAGATTAGCAACATTAATGAACTCAGTAGAACTCTGAAAGATTCAGACCGTCTCAGCTGTGTATTTCTTTGTTTTTACTAACAGTAGGGGTGGATGAATTTTGCTGTTATGTTGTGTTTTAGGAAGCAAAAACCTTCTTTACCACTTCACCCTTGTGAAACTTTCCCGTTACCCACCTTTTACAGAAAACAGTGTCCTGTACTCTAAACATCCCCATCAACAGGATCACCTGTCACGTAAAGCGAGTGGGTGGAGGTTTTGGCGGGAAGATAGGAAGACCGGCTGTCTTCGGGGCTATTGCAGCTGTGGGTGCTCTCAAGTAAGTGCACCTAGGACACGGGAGGGCGTGAAATGCGCAGAGCTGAGGGCGTATCGGCAGCCTGAGGGTCACTTGGGCTGCTGGCATCACCATCTGAGTGTCCTTGGGCACCTCAGCCTCTTGTCTCTTTTACCCACCCTCCTAAAGTTATTGGAAAAGTCAAATGCACTTAGAAGTTTGAATAGGCTAATTTGCTCTATAAAGGAAAAGGGATAGTATCAGTTGAAGACCTCCAGAGCTGACACTGCCCCATCCTTGAGCTTCATGGAAGGTGACCCATTTAGGGGTGGGGCAAGTCACCTGCCCAAGGGGAGTGCCAAGGGAGAGGCTGCTCCCCCACTTTTCCTTTCTACCACCAGCTGAAGACAAAGTGGGGTGAGAAAGAAAAGTCTTCCTGCTCCTGGGAAGGGCTGGCTTTTCAATGGATGTTCAGTAGACACAAGACATGCTCAAACAGAGCTCCTGGTCTAACCCCAACCAGAAGTCTTGCTCCTGCACTGTTCATACTGTTCTCCTGCTGACTTTTCTATTCCTTGTTCGTTTTTATGGCTGTTTTGTCTTGTTTTGTTGCTATGTCAAAGTCCCAACTGTCCTGCAAATTTCAAAGGTCCTGCTTCCCTTGACAGTTTCCATGTAATTCAGAGGTTCCGAAGCACTCAGACATGTGCCGCATTTTGCAATGACAGGTGGGGAGAAGGCAGAATCTGAATTGCACCCCCAGTTTTTTCATGATGAAACTCTATTCACACCCACCAAGGACTCAGCAAGGAATAATTAATTCATCATATTCCCACCAGGCTTTGTGCATTTAAGACTTCTCAAACATGACTGTATGTTAGAATCATCTAGGGAACATTTAAATCCCAATACCTAGGCTGCCCCTCATTGACCCTGGCATCAGTCTATTTTAAAAATTCCCCAGTAATTCCACTGTGCATCCAAGTACAAGAACCAGTGCCTTGAGTTACAATACCTGCTGTGTATTAAGTAGTTCCCAGAGCAGTGTTCCCAACCCATTGATAATAAGAGTCTCCCAGTTCATAGAAAGTCCTGCCTCCCCACCCCAGACCCAGTGAATCAGGATGACCAGGGGATGGACTGGAAACTACATTTCACTGATGCTCCAAGTGGTCCTCACCATTAAAGAAAAAAGGAAATTCTGGTAGAATCGTGGATTTTGAACATGTACCTGAAGACCCCTGCATCAGAATCACTGAGAAAGATGTAGATTCTAGAGAGCCTCCCACCAGAATCCTAGTGCTAAGGCTCAGGAATCTGCATTCCACCAGCACTCCAGACTATTCTTCTGCACTTCAAAATCTGGGAACCTCTGCCGAGGTAAACAGAAAGCCTGAACCTCCTAGCTACCCAAGAGCCCACATTAGCCAACACAGTAGGATTTATGACTGAAAATGAAGATTCTAACCCAGACTTGCTAGGCTGTGTGCTTCTTGTTTTTCCAGTTGTGTTGTTAAATTTGATCTACCTGTTCACACTCTTTCTCCTGTGTAACTAGTGGCAGGGATATGCAAAAGGAATGGATCTGGGTGAGGGTCACATCGGAAGCATAAGAACACAAGTTAACTGACATGTGACATTAATCTTTTTTGGCTAATCTCCAAACACTGAGTTCTAGAACATAGAGGTAATAGTGATTTGATCATACATCAATTCATATCAGTGCCTAGCACACCGTATGCATTCAGTGAATATATAAGTGATGGGTGGATGGTTAAATGAATGCATGTACATGTGAGTGAGAGGGTGGATGGATGAGAGGGTAGATAGTTAAATGAGAGAATGGATAAATATGTAGGTGGATGGTAGATGAGTAGATGGATGAATGGATGGGTGGGATGGAAGGAGAATCTAAAATTTGTTTTCTTTAGAACTGGTCACCCCATTCGTCTTGTTCTTGATCGTGAAGATGATATGTTAATAACTGGGGGAAGACACCCATTATTTGGAAAATATAAAGTAAGTATTAAAGAGGAAAATACTAAAGTACTTCATTTTATTTGAATGGTTTTACCTTTCCTATTATTTTTATTTTACCAATTCTAAAAACAATCATCTTAACATCTACAATATTAAAATGTGTATTTGAATACTCATAACATTTTGTGAGGAAATTTTAGTAAATCTATTATAAAATTATGAAGAAGCTAAATGATAAAAAATACAGTTTCCAATAATGATGAAAACACTATTTAAGGAACAGGATTTATGTTAGTGATTCCTCAAAGACAAAAAATAAATAAAACTTCAGACATTTGTTATACCAAAGCTTCTTGATGATAAAAATATTATTTCACAATACAGATGTTTGGAAATGATTTGACCAATTTAACTGCAAAATCATTTTTACAAGTGTTCCCACCAAATGGTTATGAGTGTCACAAAAAGCTCTTTTCAAATAGGAAAAAGAATCCACTAACTAGTGAAATAATTTAAAATTGTCTCAAATTACATCCTTTGTATTTTTTGTGCAACTATAGCATAAACACTATGATAAACAATTGCTGTGATCGGGTTAACAACAATACTTCAAATTTGTGGCTGAGTTGTTAGGACAGATCTAATGTAACTGTTCCCATATCAAACATGCTTTATCTGGGAATTGCTTATGGCATGCACAGCAGGAGACACAGGATACATGGGTTCAATTCCCAGGTCAGGAAGATCCCCTGGAAGAGAGCATGGCAAACCATTGCAGTATTCTTGCCTGGAGAATCCTGTGAACAGAGGAGTCTGGCAGGCTATAGTCTGTAGACGAAGAGTCAGACACAACTGAAGCAACTTAGCACACATAGCATACACATAGCTAAATTTTTCTATCTGATTCTGTTGCTTTAGATTACTAAATTATTCTATTCCCTGTAACTAAATCACAGCTTTCCATAGCACAGCACAATTTTATTTCTTCCAGTGGTATTTGTAATTTTTATAATTAGAGAGGAGAAGACCATAGTTGGCCATTAAACCTTTTTTTTCACTTTCAAATAAAAAATAATTGAATACTCACAACTCTTATTATCCTCTAGGCCCAAGAGCAATGTAAAGGCACCCTCTGGGATTGGGGAATTGGTGTTATGGTAGCTGTTGAGTTCTTTGGTTTGGGCTGGATTATAAATCAGGCTTCAATTATACCATAGTTATGAGACTGTTTCAGTACTAGTACTTATTAAGAGGGTTCTAGACTATAAATATTTTGGTAATTATAGTAATATAAAATATAATTTTAAAAAACAAATAGACTTTTTGAAAAAAGGTTTTATTTTTAAATATAGTTTTACTTCCAATATTATAATGTGTATGTGTATATATCCTCAAAGTTTTGCTTGGTTATTCAGAACTATTCATAGACTAGCATAATAGATGATTATGTGTGCATAGGCCCTTCCAAAATCCTTGAAAAGTTTATACTGAACAGTTTAAGAATCCCTCTGCTCCCTCACTTATGGTACTGTTTTGCTTAGCAATCCTTTGTTCATGAAAACTTCAGCCTAGCATTTGTCAAAATTACCATAAATTCTGAACTTGTACATTTTGCTCCATTTCCTAACTTCTCTGATTTGTTATCCAAAATTTCCCTTGTAGTATGAATATGTAAGTGGCCCCATATAGGTAAATGGTTCCATCAATGTATTTATCCCTGTTTTCAAAAAGGCAAAGGAACCAGGACTAATTCTTTCTTGGTGGAACTACACTAGGGAGTGGTAATTTTTCTTTTCATTCTGGGCTGTGCAAACAAAATGGTCCAGGTGGGAGGAAGGGAGTGGCAACTTCAGAAAAATATGAGGTGCACTCAGCTAGTGCTAGTAGTAACAGCAGCTCACATTCATGCCATCTTTCCAGAGTGACCAAGTGCTTCACTAGCTCAGTAAGATGAGGGCAGTCACTCCTGTGTCCATTCCCCAATCTCCAAGGCTTTCTCATAACAAGAGGCACTTCTATTCCTTCCGACACACTCTGGAATCCCAGAGACTTTTCCACAAGGCGGAAAACCAAAGACTAAATTAGAAGGAAAATCAGTAAAAAGTGAAGAGAATCTTCCAAAACCAAGGAAGAAAGGGGCATCAATTAAATGCTGGGAGGCAACATGGATTTTAGAATTCCATACTGACTGTGAAACCAGAAAATTACATGTTGAAAGAAACGGGCTCAGCAAAATTCAGGTCAGAGGAGGCCTTTGTCTGCCAAGCACTGAAAAACAAGAAACTATCCAGACGTAGTCCACCACAGAGCAAATGGGAGTGGTCTGTCTTCAGTCCTACCCATGGAGGAGCAACTGCTGCTGCTGCTGCTAAGTTGCTTCAGTCGTGTCCAACTCTGTGCGACCCTAGAGACGGCAGCCCACCAGGCTCCCCTATCCCTGGGATTCTCCAGGCAAGAACACTGGAGTGGGTTGCCATTTCCTTCTCCAATGCATGAAAGTGAAAAGTGAAAGTGAAGTTGCTCAGCCGTGTCTGACTCTTCGCGATCCCATGGACTGCAGCCTACCAGACTCCTCCATTCCAGGCAAGAGTACTGGAGTGGGGTGCCATTGCTTTCTCTTAGCATTAAATTCCAAACATATTGTAAAATCATATCATCATTTGGTGACAGGTGGGATTCATGAACAACGGGCGAATCAAAGCTCTAGACATCGAGTGCTTCATTAACGGAGGGTGCACGTTGGATGACTCCGAGCTGGTACGTATATCAGAAACCAGTACCGTCCTGGTTTGTGAACAGAATGCAGAATTTCTATATGCGTCTTTGTGGAGCAAATTCTTCAAATACTTACCTCATTCCACAAACAGTTCAATACTGTAATTGACTTTTAGAGAAAAGAAAAAAATGTTGTCCGGTATATGTAAATATCGCCTTTTACTTTAGGTAACAGAATTTCTTATCCTGAAGCTGGAAAATGCATATAAAATCCGCAACCTCAGGTTCCGGGGCCGTGCATGCCTGACAAATTTACCATCCAACACGGCCTTTCGAGGATTTGGCTTCCCCCAAGGAACCCTGGTAACAGAATCGTGCATCACAGCTGTGGCAGCCAAATGTGGCCTTCCGCCAGAAAAGGTAAGGTAGAAATGGAAGTCATAACCAAGGCTACTGAAGAATCAGATGAGTAGGAAACTAGCTACCCAAGGAAATAACCCTGGAAGAGCCACACAAATTAGACCTGGCTCAGAACTCAAGATAAATTAAGGGCTATCTAAAAGAGTTCACCTCCACATATTGGCCTTCTTTTTGCAACAATTTATTTTCTTCCTTCCTTGTTTTAATTTGTACAAAAGGAATTAATCTTTTTAAAATTCAAACCATACTGAAGTTATTAAAGTGAAAAGTAAACATCTTTCTTTTTTATCCCCATCCCTATTGGTTGAGGGTAACCATTGTTAACAGTTCTATGTTTATTGTTCCAGCTCTTACTCTGTTTACTCACCCATCTGTATTTCTACATACATAAACATTAACATATGATGGATAGGTGCACTTATATGCTTATTTTCAAAATGAGACCATAATAAACACATAATTCTGCTGCTTACCTTTTCTACTTGACAGTATGCCAGGCCATCTTCCCATGCCAGTAGAATGAACTACTTCATTCATTTTCATGACTGAATAGTACTATTATGTATCTAAATTTATTTAGACACTGCACTATTGATAAATATTCAGTTTGTTAACCAGTTTTTGCTATTTAATTGGTATTGGTACAAATGTACCAAGGTTATATCTTTGCCTTGTTGTGTATATCTGTACAATAAACTTAGAGAAGTGGAATTGCTGGTGTACTTTAAAACTTTTGAGAGATACTGCCAAAAGAATGCCCTCCAAAAATATTACTCTGTGCAAGATCCTAAAGTGTTCATAATATGTACAATATGCCAGACCAAAGAGAAGCAGCCGCTGACAAGTGAGATAATTGTTGATAATACTTTTCCAACTCCTCACTCATTCCAAGCAAATCCCAGCCTACTTTTTCCACTTCTATCCCCTGTTTCCCCCAATAGAGACCCTCTGCTGCAGCAAGGTTCTCCATGTCTTTGAACCTCTTTGTCTTTAAATTCAACAGGGAAGACCACCAGGTCTGTGAATTGTAATTGTTGGGAGTACTTCTTATGCACAGGGGAACGCCTAAATATGAACAAGGAAGATGATGGTTATCCCAAGAGAAGTCACATAAAGTATTCTGTGGATACAAAGGAGACAAATGTCACACTGGTTTGGTGGAGGGGTATGGAGCAGAACTTCCTGGAGAAGATGACACTGGAGTGGCCTTGAAGAATAATAGCACAGAGAATGAAAGGTCGTCTGGGCCAGTGGAACACTGGAACATATGAGGCAGCTTCATTGTGGCTCCATTTCTTTATCTACAAAATGAGGACAATATGACCTCACAGAGTTCCCACAAGAATTAAATGAGTTAGCATTCATGAAAATATTTGTTTCTATAAACCAGTAGTATCCCAGTGTTACCGCTGTTAATCATAACTCCTTTATCATTAGAGTGATTGGGGATGATGAAAAACCCTGAGCATATCTCAGTGGGCTCCCCTGCTTCTTTGTCAGATGTTGCAAGTTTCTAGGACATGACACACCCATATCTAAGTACATTTTTTAAAGATTTGACCACACATTCCAAAGGCAATTGGAAGGCTTGGAGAAGATCTGCTGTTTGTCAATAGGTGCACTGCTCTCCCTCTCTAGCAAAACAAGTCTTCGTTATGACAATAAATCCTTGCTTTAACATACTATCTGCTAATTCTGCTCCACCCTTTGAACCGTGCAGGAAAAAAAAAGGATACTCTTCCTCCTCCAGCCCCTTCACCCCACTGCCCTTCACAGATCAGTCACTACCTCCACTCTCCACTTTAAGGAGGCAGAAACCCTGATTGGTGCCTTGAAGAAAAGAAATCATGCTGCATTATTTCTATAAAAACAAAGGCTGAGCTCAAAGAAAAAGAAACAAAAACGCTGTCTTCTCCCCCCACTGAAGTGTATGCTTTAGTGGGGAGGCTTTTCAAATCTCTCTTTCACAATCACTTTCTGTCTTATCATAACTAGTGGATTCCATTTCTCACTCACTTCAGATTAGGGAGAAAAACATGTACCGAACAGTTGACAAAACCATCTACAAACAAGCATTCAATCCTGAGAGCCTGAAAGATGTTGGAACGAATGTCTGGACACGTCTTCCTTTCACAACAGGAGAAGGCAAGTGGAAGAGTTCAACAAGAAGAATTACTGGAAGAAAAGAGGCATTGCGGTGATTCCCATGAAATTTTCAGTCGGCTTTGCAGCAACAAGCTATCATCAGGTAAAACTTGTATGTGTGGGTGGTAACCCTCCTGTTGGACACACTTGGCTCTGACCTGGGGAGAGTGTCACATTTCCCTGGGTCACTGAGCCCCTCCCCCAGCACCTGGGAGAAGTGAGCAGTCCCCTACCTGCAAGCACTTTCAACACAGTGCAGTAGAAAAACACCGCAATGGCAGAAAACAGCGTCCACAAGCATGAGAGCCACAGCAGCAAAACTGCCGAGATGGGGCACTGGCCCAGCTGAACCCCCGCTGTTCAAATAGGAAACAGGAGTAGGGACTTCCAGTGGCTCAGTGATTCCTGTGATCTGGTGGTTAAGACTGTGCTTCCAATGCAAGGGGTCCAGGTTTGATCCCCAGTGGGGGAACTAAGATATCATATGCCCAGCAGCCAAAAAATAAATAATAATAGCTTTTTGAAAGGGGTACAGGAGCCCACAAGATCCAAAGAGGCAGGAGGAAGCTAACTGTTACAAGTCTGGACTGAATCAATCAATAGAGCATAAACGGTCCTAGATAGCTGCCAGTATGGTTTTTCTCTCTGACATCAAGTGCTGTCTTTTCTCCATCAATTCCCCGACCCCAACCTGGGTGTCCAACAATTCAGTTCTGGCACTAACTACCCAGAGTTAGCACAGACCCCAAAGATCAAGGGCCAAGCAAACACACTGTCTCTGTCCAGGCATGCCCCCCTCCAGCTTGTGGATGTGTTCACCAACCCCGAAGCTCCCAGAACCCTGACGCTTGACGAGGAAGGGTGATGGATTCATTACGTAGGTATGGTTGACCACATTATTGACCATTGGCGGCTGAACTCAATCTCCAGTTGCTCTCCCCTCCCTGGACACTGGGAGACGAGGCTGAGAGCGGCACCCTCTGACTGTGTGTGGTTGACTTTTGTAGTAATGAGCACCCATTTTGAAATTATTTAGATTCCCTCCATGAACCATCCCATGAGCATACAGAAGACAATCAATTCCAAGGTTTTAAGAGTTCTGTACCAAGAACCAGGGCCAAAGACTACAGTTTTGGGGAGAGGGGGATTATTATTTTTTTATTGAAGTATAGTTGCTGCACAATACCTAACAGGTATACAGTATAATGATTCACAATATGAAAGGGTACATTCCATTTATAGTTACTATAAAATATTGGCTATATTCCCCATATTGTATAATATATCCTTGTGCTTCATATTTATTTTTTATTGTACCACATCTCCCCTCACTTGTATGGCTCCCATATCCTACTCTCTACCATCATCCATGGGAGCAAATTTCTCATCTTGCTACAAAAAATACCAGCTTTCAATCAAGCACTGACTGTCTCCATTTGAAAGGCCTCCAGCTTCCCCACAGAGTTCTAAATTGAGGCACCCAAGAATCATCTGCTTGGGAGTTGAAGTGTGTTATTCCAGATCAGCTGATGACTCACAAAGCTGGAACACTCACTCTCTCAATTAGGTATGAGAAGCGCTGTCCTCAGAGAGTCAATGGGCCCACAGTGAAGAAGTACTCTTCTTAGCGCCCACAAGCCCTGATGCTCTGGGGCTGCTCCAAGCCACCCTGGGTCTCTGGGCATCTCCAGACATGAACAGATTAAAGTCTCAATTCCTCCTCCTCCTGGAAAGAAAAATGCCACATTTCCATTCGTCCAATTTAACAAATACGCATTTAGTGTCTCTGTGATTCAGACCTGCTCAGAGTTCTCTACAGCACTCGGAGATGAGCCAGACCAGGGCCCCCTCCTCTGAGAGACACCCAGAGAAGAGCCTGTCATGCTAGCGTTCATTTCCCATGGCTGCTGTAACAAAGCACCATGAGCTTGGTGGCTTAAAATGACACATTTGTTCTCTCAGTTCTAGGGGCTGGAACTTCAAACTCCAGGTGCAGCAAAGCCTTCTGAAGGCTCCAGGGAAGACTCCTTTCTTGCCTCCTCCAGCTTCTGGGGGTTCCTGGAGTTTCTTGGCTTGTGGCTGCAGAACTCCAGTCTCTGCCTCCATCTTCACATGACCTTCTTACATGGACACTAGTCAATGAATGTAGGGTTCACCCTCATCCAGTATGGGTGTCTGCAGTGGCTCAGACGGTAAAGAATCTGCCTGCAATGTGGGCAGCTCAGTTTCAATCCCTGGGTGGGGAAGACCCCCTGGAGAAGGGAATGGCTACCCACTCCAGTATTCTTGCCTAGAGAATTCCATGGACAGAGGGGCCTAGTGGGCTACAGTCCATGGAGTTGCAAAGAGTTGGACACAACTGAGTGACTAACACTTTCACATTTTTTTCACTTTCTAATCCAGTATGACCTCATCTTGACTAATTACACCTTTATAGACTCTGTTTCCAAACAAGGTTACATTCTGAGGTTCCAGGTGGACATGAATTTGGGGTATAGACAGGGACACTATTCAACCCAGTGCACCTCCAAAAGAGGAAGTGCCAAGGAGGGGTGACTGATCCTTCCCAGGGAGAAGAGAAGGGTTTGGGGACATTTTCACAGAACAGACCAGGGGTCTGAAGGCCAGGAAGAGAGAACCACATCGGCAAGAGCACAGGTCAGCAAGGAGCAGTTGTCAGGCTTGGAAACAAGGAAGGAAAAGACAGAGCTGAATCTGGGAAAGTTCTAGAAACCAAATCCCAAAGGTCCTCATATTGCAGTCAGGAGTCAGTTTTCCCTGACAGACAGTGGGGAGCTTTTGCCCACCTTACCCAGTGGTGAACCCCTCTTCCCTCTGATTCCATTCAGTAGTCATTTAGGGGCCCCCTTCCTGGGCTCAGTGGTAAAGAATCTGCCCGTCAATGCAGAAGCCACAGAAGATGCAGGTTAGATCCTGGGGTGGGGAAGAGGCCCTGGAAGAGGGCACAGCAACCCACTCCAGTATTCTTGCCTGGAGAACCCCATGGACAGAGGGCCCGGCGGGCTACAGGCCACAGGGTTGCAACTGAGTGACTGAGCATGCGCACAGCACGGTCCCAGGCTCCACAGACGCAGCTGGGTCTGCGCTGCCGGGGCCCCTCTGCCATGTCCGTTATCTCCCGGAGCATTGCTCACAATAACGACTCACTCTCCAGCCTGGCCTCCCACTACCCTGTGAGCTGCTTGACGAAGAACCACATCTTATTCACCTCTACACACCGAGCTGAGCACAGGTTGGCACGTAACCTGTGCAACCTGCAGTGTTTCAGAAGCTGGCTGAGTGGTCAGCCAGAGAATCGAAGCGGAGAAGAGGCTTTCAAATAGTTGGAACCACTACTCACAACTCCCAAGGTATCCAAAGGGGCTCCCGCTGAAACCAGGCTCAGTAGGAATGTTCTTCATGGGCGACTTTAGCACTTCAGTGTCCGTCCAGGAAAGCTCTCTCTCTGACCCTCGCCACCCGTGAGCTTGGCGTTTCACCACCTCAGTTCTGACACTGAGCCTCCCTAAAGGCTGACTTGCACTAAGTTCTGCCTTCTGTATTGTTTCTCTAGGCGGCTGCGCTGGTTCATATTTACACTGACGGGTCTGTGTTGGTCACACATGGAGGCAACGAACTGGGACAAGGTATTCACACCAAAATGCTACAGGTAAGGGAAATAAAATTCATTTCTCTATACACTGTTGACATGACTGACGTTTGGCACTAATTTTAGAGTTAATGACAACCCCCTGTATGTGCACCCTAAGATCTTGACTATGAAGTTGAAAAACTTCTTACATATCAGCTAGAATGGCAGAGGTGGTAGAAATCCACACATGTGCAAACGTTCCTGGAGCTTGGCCAGGGTTTATGGACGGAGGTAGTTCTTAGAGAAAACACCATTGGTGGGCCTGCAGAGCACTCAATACTTTGGCCACCTGATGTGAAGAACTGACTCATTGGAAAAGACCTGGATGCTGGGAAAGATTGATGGCAGGAGGAGAAGGGGACGACTGAGGATGAGACGGTTGGATGCATCACTGACTCTATGGACATGAGTTTGAGCAAGCTCCAGGAGTTGGTGATGGACAGGGAGGTCTGGCATGCTGCAGTCCATGGGGTCACAAAGAGCTGGACATGACTGAGCGACTGAACTGAATTGACAGAGCACTGTTGTGGGTACACATGCAGGTTTATCCAGAGTGGAGGGTTTCCCAACTTTTCTATTTTGAGACCAGTATGTATGATTTTTAAAGTCTGGACAATAATATTGGGTGGCTAATATATTGTTTTGACCATCAGGGACAAATAGTTCATTAACTGTCATCATCCTATAATTTTTAAAAGATATTTTAACACACACACATATATGCAAAGTAAGAAGACATAGTCCCAAAAGAAAGAAAGAATAATCCTTTAAATTGAATAAATTTAACTGTGAAACTGAAAGTCAGTCAGTCATGTCTCAGACTCTTCACGATTCCATGGACCGTGGCATGCCAGGCTCCTCTGTCCATGGGAATTTTCTAGGCAAGAATACTGGAGTGGGTAGCTATTCCCTTCTCCAGAGGATCTTCCCTATCCAGGGATCGAACTCAGAACCCAGGTGTCCCGAATTGCAGGCAGATTCTTTACTGTCTGAGTCACCAGGGAAGCCCAAGAATACTAGAGTGGGTAGCCTATCCTTTCTCCAGGGGATCCTTCTAACCTAGGAATCGAACCAGGGTCTCCTGCATTGCAGATGGATTCTTTACCAGCTGAGCTAGTAGGGATTTATGTACAATTTACTAGATTGTTATAGTGCACATCTGAAACTTTTGACCATTCAGTCCCTCAGCTCCTTTGGAATACCTCTCCCACACTCTATGTAGTTTTGAAGGAGACCTCAATTCTGGTACCTTTTAACCTCATCCCCCTCCTTGCCTCAACACCTGCCACAGACACAGGCCCCTGGACTGGCCAGGAATGGTTCCTGAACCCTGCTGGCTGCAGAGATCGGTCTGGGAAAAAGACATGGCCAAGCAAATCTAATCAGCATCCTTTCCTGGGGTGCTGTTAGATGCCAGGAGAAAGGAACTATTTTTCCATTTGGTTGCTTAGCCACTGTGCTATAGGCCAGGAGTTGTCAGGGGCAATTCTGTGCCAAAGATGAAACTCGTCTCCGGTTGGAAATAACATGGCCATTGTCCTAGAAAGACTGTGAAAGACTGTGAGAGGAACTGAATGAGACCACAAAGCCCCTAGACAGAGATATACATGACAGTAACTCCTCCATCCTTCCCAGGTGTGTGAACCAATAAATTCCTTTTGGATTTTCATCACCAAGAATTAATCAAACTGTCCTCTTTTTTTCTCATTTTGCATCTTTCTGGAAAAATTCAGTCACTGAATAACATTAGTTTGAAGATTAGCAAGTATGAACAGGTTCATACCTGCAGACATCTAGAAAAAGCATTTTTGCAAAAACTAAAAAATATCAGCCAAAATAATGTTTTTTTCTTCCTTACCTCTCTTTCTTTCTCATTTCTTCTTGGTTAAACATCTTCATTGCCATATGTGTCCACTAGAGAAACTGGAATGAAAATAACAGAAAAGAAAAAGTGAACAGCACACACTAGAGGGGTATAATCAAGTGGAAACAAATAGAAGAAAAGAGTGACATGGCATATGAGCTCAGTCTTGTCTGACTCTTTGTGACCCAATGGACTGTAGCCCCTCAGGCTCCTCTGTCCATGGTATTTCCCCGGGCAAGAATACAGGAGTGGGTTGCCATTTCCTCCTCCAGAGGATCTTCCCAATCCAAGAATTGAACCGGAGTCTTTTGCATCTCCTGCATTAGCAGATGAATTCTTCACCCCTGCACCACCTGAGGAGCCCCAGAAGAAAAGAAGGAGGCAGCTAAAGTTACACTGGGGGCACTTTCCCAGTGGTCCAGTGGCTAAGACTCCATGTTTTCAATGCAGGGGGTCTGGGTTCAATCTCAAGTCAGAGAACCAGATCCCACATGCTGCAACTAAGAGTTTGCATGCTACAACTAAAGGTCTGATGTGCCACAACTAAATAATAAATATTTTTTAAAGCAAAGTTAAGGTGGGAACTAGGGCAAGACAGACCCTCACAGTCCTTCCAAGTTCATCTGATACCAGTATCAACAGACTTGACCAAACTCTGAATCAGTCAATTTAATTTCTATCTCTCTTCCTGCCACTGTCATCAAGTTAATCTGAATAATCTCAACTTGGCCTATTCTCTACACATGCAAAATTTAGAAAATAGGAAATCCTTAGCATCCTAAGTACACTAAATTTGAATTGAAGAATTGCTCAAGGCTTCCCTGGTGGCTCAGAGGTTAAAGCGTCTGCCTGGAATGCCGGAAACCTGGGCTCGATCTCTGGGTCAGGAAGATCCCCTGGAGAAGGAAATGGCAACCCACTCCAGTACTCTTGCCTGGAGAATCCCATGGAGGGAGGAGCCTGGTAGGCTACAGTCCATGGAGTCACGAAGAGTCGGACACGACTGAAAGACTTCACTTTCACTTTCACTTTGTAGAATAATACCAAGAAAAGACTTCAAAAATTAGCATGAGGTCTTACTAAAAAGTGGTTTTAATTGCTATAAGATGCATTGTTTTAGGCTTTAGAGGATATTGTGGATGTAATAAAAATAAATTTTTAATTAAGAAAAAGAATGACTCAAGTCTTCAAAGAAGTTCTTACCAGATTTGAAATTACTTCTTTTTCTCATAGGTGGCCAGCCGTGAATTAAGAATACCCATGTCTTCCTTGCACATCTGTGAGACAAGTACAGCCACGGTGCCTAACACAATCGCTACAGCAGCATCCATCGGAGCAGATACCAATGGCAGAGCCGTGCAGGTGCTTCCTCCTGTCTGTCTTTCCCTGGGTGCTTTCTCCACAGCTCTGGTTTTCGTAACTGGATACAGGCACAGTGGTTGGCTTCAGAGAAGTCATCTGTGTCACAGAATGTAGGCTTGAGGTCACCAAAATGTCCAGACAGTGTGTTAGTTGGACCTAAAGTGAGGGGACAAATAGACCCAGAATATAATGACTCCAACACAACAAAAGTTCTTTTTTTGTGTAATAATACTGCAGCAGGAATGTTTGGTCATTTGAGCACCCAGATTGATGGCAGTTCCTCCATCTTCAACATGTGGCTTTCAAGGTTGTCCAGAGTGTCAGCACTCGAGTGAGCCAGAGAACCGAAAGACCACAGGGGAAGACCTGGGAGGAATACAAGTCACTTCCCCTCAGCATGCATTAGCAGAACAGCCTCAGGCAACGTCCAACAACAAGGGAGGCTGGGGAAACTTAGAGCAGTGGGAAACCATAGGCCCAGCTCTGTGGAGGAGTAGATGTTGGCAAACAGTCTCTGTCCCTGGGAGATACAGAAAGAAGAAATCTGGGTACCGCAGAATGCAGACCTGTGCAATTTCCACTGACACAAGCAAGTTCTTACAGGCAGGTAGGCAAGCAGAAGCCCAGCTAGGTAGACATGCTGCAATTAAAGTTTCTACATCAGTAAGAATTCTACCTGAGTACTTCCTTTTTCTTTGTACTTATTTTGCTAAATGATGTATAAAAAACATAGATCTTCACTAATTCAGAATAGAATGATGACTTCATATTTCTTAATTCAAAGATCTTACTGCATGTATTTTTGAAGTAATATCTATTTTTCATGTTTCTGTTATAAACTGTCTACTTTTTCCACTGGGACATTGAGGGGGAGACATATGTCCTTACTCCCAGGACACTGCAATTATGCTACCAAGAGAGACCACTTTCAAATCCATCTTATCATTGTGGAGACATCTCCAAAGACTCAAAAATATAGACTCACTTTGCTCAGAACAAGTTGGAAAACCTCAAATTCATGAGATCTAATTTTAGGTAGAATCAAACACAAAGCAAGAACTGCTCAGTGTGTATGGGGGATGTCAGCCCAAACCATGCATTAGTCTGTCTTCTAGGGTTTTAGGTTTCTGTATCAAGAATCAGAAACTTTGTCGATCTAGCTTATTACAAAAACAAATTTATTTTCTCACTTCACACTCAAAGCCAGTGCCTTAACTGGAGTAGTTTGATGGTGGATGGATGAACAGCAGAGGGATAAAAGGACAGACAGAGAGTTGAGCAATATTTCAGACCCAGTGGGATATTGGCATATCATTGTTATAGACTGAAAAGCACAAATTTGAATGAAAATAATTTTGTTCCACTGATCGTAATGGCTAAAAAATATGAAAGAAGGTTAGGGTTAGAAAAAAAAGGGAGAAGGAATTAAGAACATGAATATTCTTAGAAAGGGGATCTGAAAGTAGAAATTCAACTGAGCCCATATTTTCACAGGAAATGAATGAGGAAGAGAAAGCACTCTATATAACAGATACTCTCCTCAAGGTCAGGAGTGGTGTGATACCATCCCTGAGTTCCCACTGTGTCAGTGTCAAGCACCTCATAAGCATTTACTGAACTGGTCAATTATCCACCAATATTCTTTCAAATTATTTTCAAATTCTTTCAATATTCTTTCAAATCCCAACCACCACAGTCTTCTCTAATGAGCATTCCCTTCTTTACTCCTTTAAGAATGCTTGTCAGATCCTTCTGAAACGCCTTGAGCCCATCATTAAGAAAAATCCAGAAGGTACCTGGGAAGAATGGGTAAGTGTTCCACTCTGTCTGTAACTACAAATGAGAAAGGAGTCCACACCAGTGCTGAGAGTGCTGTGGAAGTTGCACCACGTAGACTCAGTCCTCGGAGCAGATGGCTGGGGGCGGGGCGGGATTACCAGGCTGGGATGGCTGCTTTATGAAATATCCCAGGTCTTAGTGGAGTCAGAGCACAGGAAACAGCATCGCTGAAAGGAGGAACAGAAGTGTGTGCAGAATTACCAGAGACTTACCCTCTCTGCCTAAATAAGAAAGAGGGAAAGACTGAGCCTTCCTAAGCCATAAAAAGGTGATGCTTTAAGTAGGGAGGAAGAAAACTAAAAAGCCTACTGTGAATCTGCCTCAAGGGAAATGACTGCTTTCATCCAACTTTACAATGTCCTATATCTTGTTTCATTAAAATAATTATCTCACACTGGCACACACATTGGCCAGAGTTCTAACACATAGAATGAAGCTGTAAATACCTTGTGAACTAAGCCCCTATATCATGATGTGCAGCAAGATTCCATTTTACTTGCTTAATTTAGATTTCTGAACTCAGCCAGAAGGAGATTGTTAGTATACCAGCTGAGGAGCAAAAGTACTAGGATAGGTCCTATTATTGGTATCAAAGCACCAGTAATGATTGTCAAATGTCAATTTTGGTATATAGAATATTTTCATTTTCCCCTCTAAGATGGTATGTTTACCTTATTCTGACTAAATATGCCCATTCTGCAGATAGAAGCTGCTTTTGAACAAAGAATCAGTCTTTCAGCTACTGGATATTTCAGGTAAAAATTACAATAATGCCTTGACCTGGCTGAGAAAATATGAGGCCATCAAATCACTCTGGGCCTCAGTTTCCTCATTTGTAAAATAAATTTTTATTTTGTGGTCCTTAAGGTTCCTTCTAGGCCCCAAATTCCATGATTTCACATAGGCCTTTGAGCTATGTTCAAAGAAATAGTAAATAATAAAAATACCCATAATTTGTAAAAATAAATAAATATGAATTGTAACATCTAATCATTATTTACTGTTCTTTACTATGAGTAGTAACAAGATATCGTTAGAAATAAGTTGCAACTCAGTTTTACAAATCTCCCTCCCTTTATCATAAAACCTTTCTATTTTGACACTCCTTTCTGGGCAAGAGAGATGAATAAGATGCTTAATTTGACTTCTGAATTCAATCAAAAGGAAATTGTTAGTGTATCAGCTGAGGAGAAGAAATTTTGAATGGGCTCTATTATTGGTAACAAAGCAAGAGAGATGAAGAGACAGAGGGGATGGCCATCACCACTCATCACTGGTGCAGGGCCTGGCAGTGAAGGCCCTCAGTAGATTCATGTTAATTAAATGAAATACAAAAAGGAGCATGTGGCGTGCTCAGTCTCTTCAGTCATGCCCAACTCGTTGCAACCCTATGGACGGTAGCCCACCAGGTTTCTCAGCCCATGGAATTCTCCAGGCAAGAATGCTGAAGTGGTTGCCATGCCCTCCTCCAGGAGATCTTTCCAACTCAAGAATCGAACCAGCATCTCCTGTGTTTCCTGCGTTGCAGGCAGATTCTTTACTGCTGAGCCACCAGGGAAACACCCACAAAGAGGAGAGCTGATTGTCAAATGCAGGAAGGATTGACATTAGTTTTACAATCAAATAAAACAAACCAACAAACTACACACACACACAGAAAATCTCATGAAGAAAGGAGATAACAGCCAGCCCAATGCCCTGTACATAATGAGTTCCAAATTCCTGAGTTCATCTACCCAACAAAAGGGCAGATTAGCCCTCTAGCTGGGTCCATTTTCCATTAAGAACACATTGAATTACTGGCCCTTTTTCACCAGTCCTGTATTACCATCAGATTGGAGAAGGAAATGGCAACCCACTCCAGTGTTCTTGCCTGGAGAGTCCCAGGGACGGGGAAGCCTGGTGGGCTGCCGTCTATGGGATTGCACAGAGTCGGACACGACTGAAGCTACTTAGCAGCAGCAGCAGCTGCAGCAGCAGGGGTCCCTCACAAAGAGTCAGACACGACTGAAACGACCTAGCAGCAGTAGCAGTCACTTCCTGGATTCTGGGAACCCTAATAAAAATCAATTGAGGTTTTCAATGTGCAGATGTAAAATTCAAATCTTAATTCCTCAAGATACAGACACCCTATGAGGTCCGGAGCGAGTGAAATAGTTTGTTGGTTTCTCCTTTTTTGGCATCCTAACTTGAGTACAAAGCATTTCCTCTTTAAAAATGGAGGCAAATGTTAGGGTTGCTGTAACAAGCTAGATTGCAAACACAGGTAGCAGTTTAACTGAGCTTAAAAGGCGGTCACAAACATCAATCAAATAAAACGCTAATGAAAATTTTGGTAACTTTTAAAACAAATCAATATTGTTTGCACCCCCCTCCCAAGCTAAAGGACTTTGTTTCTCCCATCAGGGGCTACAAGGCCTTCATGGACTGGGAGAAGGGAGAGGGAGAACCTTTCCCCTACTATGTCTATGGAGCGCCTGTTCCGAGGTTGAAATTGACTGCCTGACAGGAGCTCACAAAGTAAGTCATTTGACAGCTTTCCTCTTGGCAAGTTAGAACAACAACAACAACAAAATGTGTTTACATTAATAGCCCCCTTTCATTATGTAATACTTGTACAGTAAGAACAAAATTCTTTCAATTACATGAGAATGTCGAGAGATTCAGCTTTATCCTAAATTTCCACTCAAAAAGAGGTAGTTGAGAAAGAATTGCTCACCACAGCCTAAAATGCAGTAAATTTTTTATTCTATTTCAGACAAAATTACATTCCAAAGTTTTGTGGGGTTTGGGTTTGTTTTTTTTTCTTTCAAAGAAAGGATCTATTCCTAAAGGAAGGTCAAGTTATCTCTCCCAGTTCAGTTTAGTCGCTCAGTCGTGTCCTACTCTTTGCAACCCCATGGACTGCAGCACTCCAGGCTTCCCTGTCCATTACCAATTCCCAGAGCTTGCTCAGACTCATGTCCATTGAGTTGGTGATGCCATCCAACCATCTAATCCTCAGTCATCCCCTTCTCCTCCTGCCTTCACTCTTTTCCAGCATCAGGGTCTTTTCCAAGGAGTCAGGTCTTCACATCAGGTGGCCAAATTATTGGAGTTTCAGCTTCAGCATCACTCCTTCCAATGAATATTCAGGACTGATTTCCTTTAGGATAGACTGGTTGGATCTCTTTGCAGTCCAAGGGACTCTCAAGAGTCTTCTGTAACACCACAGTTCAAAAGCATCAATTCTTCGGCCCTCAGCTTTCTTTATAGTCCACCTCTCACATCCATACATGACTAATGGAAAAACCATAGCCTTGACTAGATGGACCTTTGTCAGAAAAGTAATGTCTCTACTTTTTAAATATGCTATCCAGTTTGGTCATAGCTTTTCTTTCAAGGAGCAAGTGTCTTTTTATTTCATGGCTGCAGTCACCATCTGCAGTGATTTTGGAGGCCAAAAAAATTAAGTCTGTCACTGTTTCCATTGTTTTCCCGTCTATTTGCCATGAAGGATGGGACTGGATGCCACGATCTTAGTTTTTTGAATGTTGAGTTTTAAGCCATTTTTTCACTCTCCTCTTTCACTTTCATCAAGAGGCTCTTTAGTTCCTTTTTGCTGCCATAAGGGTGGTGTCATCTGCATATCTGAGGTTACTGATATCAAGTTATCTATCTGACTATGTAATTTAATAAACTATCTTGAGTAAATGCTTTAAAAGCATATAGTGATGTGATATCTCCCCAAAGTCAATTATCCCAAAAGTAGTACTGAGACCAGTAGTACCAGAGAGATTCCTGAGATTGATCACAAGCATGCAGGGCTTTCTGTGGCTTCTCCACAACCTGCGTTCACATGCTCAATAACACAACACAAGGGCCAGATTAGTGTGATGTTTCTCAGGGAAGGAAGTAAATTGGTCTCTTACACCCAAGATCTTACAAATCCCCAAATTCATACATGCCACTGTGGCTACATGATTTCCTCAGTAAAATGGCAATAATACCACCTACAGCAAACCATTATGAGGATTAAATGAGCTCATGGTTTTAATATAATCACAAATCCAGCTTCAGAATCAGTTGAACAATCGGGCTCATTTATTTACTAAGTGATACCCAGACGCACCCACATATCATGAACTTTATTTTTTTTTTTTTATTTTATTTTTTTTTAATTAATTTTTATTTTTTAGTTTGTTTTGCTTTACAATATCATGAACTTTAAAGTCACTTAAGATAAACCAAAACTATGAATGCAGAAGATCTTCTGGGATCATCAACAGTCCTTCTAGCACTAAATTTGATGAGCTTAGTAAATGTCTTACCACCTCGGATGTTGATGGGGTTCCATGCAGTGCTAATCAACCAGCAAGAGTCCTGGAATAAATTGGGACCATTTGAATAAACCCTAAAATAGTATTTTTAATTCAAATTTTTACAGTCAGGGCCTCTTGAGAAACCTGTATGCAGGTCAGGAAGCAACAGTTAGAACTGGACATGGAACAACAGACTGGTTCCAAACAGGAAAAGAAAATGTCATGGCTGTATATTTGTCACCCTGCTTATTTAGCTTATACGCGGAGTACATCATGAGAAATGCTGGGCTGGAGGAAGCACAAGCTAGAATCAAGATTGCCGGGAGAAATATCAATAACCTCAGATATGCAGATGACACCACCCTTAAGGCAGAAAGTGAAGAAGAACTAAAGAGCCTCTTGATGAAAGTGAAAGAGGAGAGTGAAAAAGTTGGCTTAAAATTCAACATTCAGAAACCTAAGATCATGGCATCCGGTCCCATCACTTCATGGCAAATAGATGGGGAAACAGTGGAAACAGTGTCCGACTTTATTTTTCTGGGCTCCAAAATGACTGCAGATGGTGACTGCAGCCATGAAATTAAAAGATGCTTACTCTTTGGAAGGAAAGTTATGACCAACCTAGATAGCATATTAAAAAGCAGAGACATTACTTTTCTGACAAAGGTCCATCTAGTCAAGGCTATGGTGTTTCTAGTGGTCATGTATAGATGTAAGTTGGACTGTGAAGAAAGCTGAGGGCCGAAGAATTGATGCTTTTGAACCGTGGTGTTGGAGAAGACTCTCCAGAGTCCCTTGGACTGCAAGGAGATCCAATGAGTCCATCCTAAAGGAGATCAGTCCTGGGTGTTCATTGGAAGGACTGATGTTGAAGCTGAAACTCCAATAATTTGGCCACCTGATGCGAAGAGTTGACTCATTGGAAAAGACCCTAATGCTGGGAAAGATTGAGGGCAAGAAGAGAAGGGGACCACAGAGGATGAGATGGTTGGATGGCATCACCGACTCAATGGACATGGGTTTGGGTGGACTCCAAGAGTTGGTGATGGACAGGGAGGCCTGGTGTGCTGCGGTTCATGGGGTCGCAAAGAGTTAGACACGACTGAGCGACTGAACTAAACTGAATTTTTCTTTTTTTAACTGAATTTTAATTCTGGCAGAAAATCAGAACGGACATCGTCATGGATGCCTGCTGCAGTCTAAATCCGGCCATCGATATTGGGCAGGTAGGTGCTGCCCACTTGGATGGATGCCTCTTTTTGAGAGTCATTGTGGGATCGGTAAAGGCCTTCTAAAAAGCACACAGTATCACAGAGCTTGACATTTTCCCTCTTCAGATTGAAGGTGCATTTATTCAGGGAATGGGCCTTTATACCACTGAAGAGCTGAAATATTCCCCAGAAGGTGTCCTGTACTCTCGAGGCCCAGATGAGTACAAAATTCCAACCATCAGTGATGTCCCGGAGGAGTTTAATGTCTCCTTATTGCCATCATCACAAACTCCACTAACCATCTATTCATCCAAGGTAAGCATTCAAAACCTACAACTACACAATGCGCTTTTATTTTTTTATTTTACTTTACAATACTGTATTAGTTTTGTCATACATCAACATGAATCTGCCACAAGTGTACACGTGTTCCCAATCCTGAACATCCCTCCCACCTCCCTCCCCATACCATCTCTCTGGGTCATCCCAGTGCACCAGCCCCAATCATCCTGTATCCTGCATCAAACTTAGACTGGCAATTCATTTCTTACATGATATTATACATGTTTCAATGCCATTCTCCCAAATCATCCCACCCTCTCCCTCTCCCACAGAGTCCAAAAGACTGTTCTATACATCTGTGTCTCTTTTGCTGTCTCGCATATAGGGTTATCATTACCATCTTTCTAAATTCCATATATATGTGTTAGTATACTATATTGGTGAATACATTTGAATCAGTTCTAATGAGGTGGATGACACTGGAGCTGATTATACAGAGTGAAGTACACAATGTGCTTTTAAAAACACACACACTACCTTTCCTATAGAACAACAATTTAACCCACACAGGATTTTTAAATTTCAAGTGATACTAGGATTTCTAAGAGTACACAAGCTTCACTCAGTCAGTAAGTCAGTCAGTCAACAAACAATTATTGAAAATTATTTTATGTAAGATGCTGTGCTAGGAGTTGGGGATACCGTGGTGAAAAAGACCTGCCCCTCACCTATGGTGGCTGATGGTGTAGTGTAGAAGCCTCTAAAACAATGTGCTTCCTTGCAGGGCCTGGGGGAGTCTGGGATGTTCCTGGGGTCATCTGTGTTCTTTGCTATCACTGATGCTGTGGCGGCAGCTCGCAAAGAAAGAGACATAGCTGAGGACTTCACAGTGAAGAGCCCAGCGACTCCAGAATGGGTTCGAATGGCCTGTGCAGATCGGTTCACAGAGATGGTATGGAATTACTGTTTATTTTCCTAAAAGGTGATTTTTCTATATCTTGCATCTTAGACTACTCAGGTAAATTATAAGGTTATATATAAACCTTATATATAAATTATAAAATTTATAAGATATAAAATATATATATTATAAATTATATATCATTTACTCAGGTAAATTATAATCAAATTATAAGAGCGCATTATAAGATACAAGCTCATCGAGTATAAGATGATAAAAATAATCACACAAATACCTTTTAGTAGATGTAGTTATGTAATATGAAAAGCATTTCCCCATCTGTTATGTAACTTAATCATCTGGGCAATCTTTAAGTAAGATAATTTATGGTGCTTCAGAAACAAATAGGTAAATGTGAAACAACAGACCGTTTTCACCAAACCATTCCAAGTATTCCCTCCCTCTATCCTACCTAATCTATCCATTTCTTCAACAAAAACAAACACAAAAAATAACCCAGGTCATGGAGAAGTATTTGATCATGTCACTTTCCATGGCCCCTGTACAAACACAGAGTACACCCAGTCTGTCCTTTATTCAGGAAACATGTGGTCTCATGTCCCGCTGATGCTTTTCCACCTCATTTCATCTCATAGCAGTGCCTCCCAGCCCAGGGGTGAGGATTTGGGAGCCATCTGCTATACACACATGCACTCAGCAATGCCAGCCTGCTGGCTGGGGCAGACACGCGATATTGGGTGGGTCATTGGTTCCACCCTGCACTGATTTCCTCATAGCTTCCTCACATCAACATTAGCAGTAGTTCACACTGACTAAATATTTTATAGATTATCTCACTACTCATTCCTACAACTCTATCAGGTAACTATATGATTTTCTTCATTTTACTATTGAGGAAACTGAGGTATAGTAATTTACCCAAGGTCAAGATTCAAGCCCAGACCATCTGGCTCCAAAGAAGTAATAACTGCCTCCTAGAGAGAAAAGAACTGATTCTCTACTTCTTAAAAGAAATGTGTGTTTTCATAACTATATTAAAAGAAACCCAAATACTTAACTGACCTCCTCAAAACAGCCATAGAGTGAAAGAACAAAGTGACTCAGGATTTAGGAATATTACTTAAAAGGATGTGTCATAACTACTCATTCCCTTCCCCTGCGTGATCCAGTCCTCTCCCCATCTCCAAATCTGACTCAGCATTTCTTGGACTCCAATAATACTGACCATCCTGGATTTCCCTCCGTCTCCCAGAGATGGTTCTGCCCCTCAGGCTGACCCTCAGCCAATTGCACTGTCCACAGAAAGAATTCCAATCATCTGCCTCAGGCCAGTCCCTGCTCAGAGGGTCAAGGCCAGAGACCCCGCCCTCCTTCACCGCAGGAACTCCTCTGGGCTGATCTGGTCTGGAGAGCCTTGTCTGCCCATTCGCAACGGCACCAATGACACGAAACTACAGAATCGTGTGACCTCCACTCCCCAAAGCACAAGCATTTCTGACCTTTAAACAGAAGTTATCCATCACCTTTTGCAGTAATAAATATCCTTTTCTGGAATGGGGTAGATTCGGGTAACCAAAAAAACACATCAGAAGATACTAATCTTCCTTTCTTGCCTGGTTGAACATGTTCAGCCTTCAACTGTCCCAGCTTTTAGAAAATGAATTCCTTCATTTCCAAGACTTGAGGCTGCTTTTAATAGTCCAGTTGTCTGGCAGTCACTCTGTCACATGCAGTGATAAAATGTGAATCACTTTAATTTCATTCACCATTTGAAACTCAGCCTGTCAGCTACCTGGTCCATGTAAGGAGGCCACATTTTCTCCCAAATCTGATGATTTCATGGTAAGATTAATGAATGTCTTCATGGATATAAAGCATGTACTGATTTGTCACCCATCAACTAAATGACCAGAGTCAATGTGAGAGGAATCTCTCATTTTCTAAAATACCCATAAGTGGATACATTCTAAATATCACCTCATATTATAATCTATATTTCATATTACAAACCTCATTTATATAACAAGTATTTTTATCTTCATAAAAGTCACACATGTCCATTATGGAAAAACTAGAAAATGCTGAAAACAATAAGATTAAAGTTAAAATCAGCCCTAATCCCACTAACCAAAAATAACCATAATAACCATAACATAACCATTTTGGGTTATGTGTATATATATTATAAATACATATACACACTTTTAACCACATTTTAATTCATATATGGTTTTTTGTTTTATTTATTTAAAGTTTTATTATAGTTTAGTTTGCTTACAATGTTATGTCAGTTTCTGTGGTATAGCAAAGTGAATGTTATACATATTCATATCGGTTTATATATATATAATATATATTATTTATATACTCATTTTATAAAATTTGGATATCCCTAATGTAAATATATTAAAAGATTTGAATAGTATAATGGGGAGTGACTCAGTTGAGCCTTCATTCACAGGAAACCTGGATTGAGAAGGTCATTTTCCCATGCAAAGTTACTCAAAAAACATAGTTGCTTAATTAAACCCAAAGAGAAAATACCTGGCCAAAATTGTTTATCCCCCAAACTTATAATCTTTATTTATAGCCACTGGAACAAGTTTTGGAGGCAGGAACAGGGCAGATACTTCTTAATACCAACCCTCCTGTTATTAAGGTTACTTAGAGCATGTTGAGAAAGACCATTTATCTTTCATTCTTATCCCAACCCACAATATTCCTAGCTATTCCACTGACCTCACGTATATCTGAATAAATGAGAATACAGCCTTCTTCAAATTCTTAATAAGACTTGGCTGACCCAATGGTTTTTCTCTTCTAGCCTACAAACCTCCTCAACTGTAGGTCAGCAGAGAGAGAACAATTAGAGCCAGCCTTGAGTGGAGCCTCCTGAAAGAGACAGAGAGGAGAAGTCCTGATTCTCAGTTTAGCAAAGAGAACCAGAAACACACGAATATAGATTCTACTGTCACTTCCTGTCCCAGGAAATGTCAGTATTCCTCCATCCATATAGTAACACAAACCGGAAACCTTGGACTTGGCCCAACAGATCTCTTTCTCATACTCAGTAGCTGGTCCCTCATCACACCCTGTCAGTTTGAACCCCTAACAATCTCTTCCACCAGTCATGTTCCTGTTGTTGTTGTTCAGGCACTAAATAATGTCCAACTTTTTGTGACCCCATGAAGTGCAGCATGCCAGGCCTCCCTGTCCTTCACTTTCTCCCTGAGTTTGCTCAAACTCATGTCCATTGAGTCAGTTGCCATCAGATGCCATCCAACCATCACATCCTATGTTGCTCTCTTCTCCTCTTGCCCTCAATCTTTCCCAGCATCAGGGTCCTTTCTAATGAGTCAGTGCTTTGCACCCTAGACTCTGCAGGTTTCTAGGGTGCAGACCAGTTACAGACCTCATAACTGGTCTGTAGGCTAGAACAGAGAAACTGTTGGATCACCCAAGATTTGTCAAGGGTTTGAAAAGGGCTGTCTTCTGACTGATTCAAGTATACGTGAGGTCAGTTTATTTTCCTCCATTTCTATTGACTTCATGTCTAACCACTATGTCATTCACGCATTAAACATTTATTGAGGATCTAATATGTGCCTGGCATTAATCTAGGTGCTAAGAATACAGCAGTGAATCAAACAGAGAGTGATCTCTACCTTCAAGAAGCTTACTTTCTAGAGACTCTAAGTCCAACTTCCATCTCTCTAGCCTGGGTCAATGCAGCCTTCTAACTGGTCTCCCTACACCCACTGCAACCAGAGAAGTGTGTTATGACAAATATGATCATGTCCTTCTAGCATGTACACGAGGTGAAAAATTTCCCATCACTCAAGATAAAGATAAAACTGTTTATGTTGCCGTGCCAAGCCTATAAACCTGCAGAGTTCAACCTGGCCAGCACTCCCCCACTTTTCCAGCCGCACGAGTACCCTACCTTGCCTTGTCTTTCCACCCCAGCTACACTTGCTTTCATCTGTCTGTTCCACATGTCAAAGACAGAGGCCTCCACCAGCTCTTCCTGCTGCTTGGAATCATCTTCTTGCTTTTCCTCACTCAGCTAATCCCCCTGCTCACCTTTCATATCTTATTTAAATTCAAGAAATTAAGTGATATTTCCCTTCTTCCATAATTTGAGGTTCAGGAGTATAGTGGTGAACAAGACTCACAGGCACCTTCTCTCTAGCTGTTTACGGCATAGCAGAGAGAGAAGACAATTGCTGTAAAGTATAAGTGCTTGCCCTGGAGAAGGCAATGGCACCCTACTCCAGTAATCTTGCCTGGAAAATCCCATGAACAGAGGAGCCTGGTAGGGTGCAGTCCATGAGGTCGCGAAGAGTTGGACACGGCTGAGCGACTTCACTTTCACTTTTCACTTTCATGCACTGGAGAAGGAAATGGAAACCCACTCCAGTGTTCTTGCCTGGAGAATCCCAGGGATGGGGGAGCCTGGTGGGCTGCCGTCTATGGGGTTGCACAGAGTTGGACACGACTGAAGTGACTTAGCAGCAGCAGCAGCGTAAGTGCTTGCCCAACTCTAGGTTATCCCTGAGTGTCAATGGGACAAACTTTTCTAACTTAGCCTGAACCTTTTCTTACAGTCAAAGGAGTAAGAAATGAGGCCCAGCTTTGATCATTCATCCTATAATCCATTCATTCATCTAGCATACTTACTCAGCCCTTACCATGTGCCAGGCACTGCTGGGAACTAAAAAAAAACACTGACAGTCAATTTCTGCCAAATGGATCGTACACTCTATTGGGAAAACCAGACAGTCAACAAGAAATACACAATATAATTTTAGGTGGTGATAAATATTGTGACACAAAACCGAAGAGTAGGCGGCTAGCATGTGATAGATTATTTTAGATTATTAAAGAAGCTTTCTCTGGAGTATTCATGTTTGATCTGAGGCCTAAATGAAGTGGAGGAACAAGCATGAAGCTGGTAGGGGGTATTCCAGGCAGAGAACAGCCAGTGCAAATGCCCTGGGACAGATTCGATGGATTCAGAGTAGCCCTCAAAATGGCCTTCTTCATAAGTCTCTGATCTTGTCTCCCTGGTAGCAAAAATCTTAAAACTGACAGGCTGCAGTTGTTGTTTTCCATGGCAGAGAGATAAAAGAAATATGTGGTCAAGCCACTCTATCTTCACATGTTTGGGTGAAACCTGAATAGTTCTTATCCAGTCAGCAGTTTCCTAGCAACTGGCCTCTATCACAATGCAGATCTCCTGCTTCAGATCTTTAGAAACTGTCATTCATTCACATAGCAGGCCTCCTAACATTCTTATAGCTTGGCTCTTGACCAGTTCTTTTGGCACAGTAGAGCAAATTTGAACCTGCATTAGAATTTATTGAGGTGGCCCAAAAGTTTCTTCAGGTTTTTCAAAAAGTTTGTTCGGGTTTTTCTGTGAGATGTTACCAAATGAAATTTTTGGACAACCCAATCCATTTGCTCCAACTACAATGTAGCTTTTTAGTTGAGATATGTAAGGACTCACACTGGCATACAACACTGTACTATGAAAACAATTTTTTTTAGAAACAGATACTAATACTCTTTGTATTTGGTCTGTGAATACCTTTGTCAAAAGACAATTTGTTCTGACAAGTAAGAAGGTGAGACCGTTGGAAGGTCTGTATACTAGAAGATAAGCATTGGAAAGTCCCAGATCTCTTCTTTTAGTAACTTTCTTATAACCACAAGGTAAATAAAAACCAGTGTATAGCTACTTCTTCAACAGAAATGATGGTTAAACATTCTGTATTTTTCCTTTGGAGTTAAGTAAAATAATGCATGTAAAAATACTGTGTGAATACAAGTCACTACATAAATATTACAGTTCTGGTCTCCACCAAATATCCATAACTGCTAATGACCTTTTTTCAGATACCGTTGGAAGGTCTGTATACTAGAAGATAAGCATTGGAAAGTCCCAGATCTCTTCTTTTAGTAACTTTCTTATAACCACAAGGTAAATAAAAACCAGTGTATAGCTACTTCTTCAACAGAAATGATGGTTAAACATTCTGTATTTTTCCTTTGGAGTTAAGTAAAATAATGCATGTAAAAATACTGTGTGAATACAAGTCACTACATAAATATTACAGTTCTGGTCTCCACCAAATATCCATAACTGCTAATGACCTTTTTTCAGAATATGCCTCTCCCAGAGGCTTAAAAAGACTTTCCACATTAAATCAAGCTGACCTGCTCAGGGCAGGAAAAAAAAAAAAACAAAACAGCCTTTAACACTTAGCAGCCACTTGCACGGATAAGTGGCTTTAAGTATCAGTGAGAAGCAGGCATTGGTAAGAAGCCTGGAGATTTTTTTTTTAATCTTTCGGCTGCACCCAGCAGCCAAAAGGGATCTGGGTTCCTGGACCAGGAATCAAACCCGTGCCCTCTGCATTGGTAGCATGGAGTTTTAACCACTGGACCACCAGGGAAGTCCCTGGAGCATTTTTGTTATAAAAAGTTCTACAAATTGAATAATCATATGAAAATTTTTTTTGACCAGTATGACAAAAAAAAAATTGTATATGACCAGTATGGTTACCTTGATTACAATTGTTAATTGTTGCTCTTATCTGTGGGCCCTTTCTCAGGTGGTTCCGTCCTGATCAGAACAGTGTTGCTGGTGTTAGTTTCTGTTCTGAGCTCAACAGAGCAGCCTGGCTCAAACAGATACCATCAGAAATATCATTCCTATACAAAATTTCCTTTTTAGTGATGGGAGAGAGAAAATTGTAATTCTTGGGAAATGTGTTTTGTAAAGTCATTAAAAATACAACAAGGAATAAAAGGATATTTCCTTTAAAGGTATATAGAAAATGCCTAATCAACATTTTCAAATTAGGACTTTCCTTAAAAACAATTATTTCATTAAAAAAACAGCTTTATGATTCAGAGACATGAAGGAATCCACAATCTTAAAAATTAGAAAAATACTGCCTTCTAGAATTCATCCTGCCCTGTAATTCTATAAAGTTGGCAAATGTCTTTTTTCTGAAGACCTTTACCTTCTCCACTTTGAAAACCTAAAACATAACCAGTTCGGAGAGGGCAGGAGGGAGGAGCATTAAGATTAAAAGATACAAAAAAACTACTGGACTTCCCTGGGGGTCCAGGGGTTAAGACTCCACAATCTTAAATGCAGGAGGTATGGGTTCAATCCCTGGTCAAGGAATAAAGATCCCACATGCTGTATGGTACAGTCAAAAAAATTTTTTTTTAAGATACAAGCTACTATGTATTGGGTTGCCCAAAAAGTTCATTGGGGTTTTCCCATAACAACAACCCAATATAAAATAAATAAGCAACAAGAATATATTGTACAGCACAGGGAAATATAGTCACTATTCTGTAATAACTTTAAATGGAGCATAATCTATAAAATGTTGAATCACTATGTTGTACATGTGAAACTAATAAAATATTGTAAATCAATTTATACTTTGATTTGAAAAAAACTAGAAAAAAAAAACCCTAAAACAGCCTCCTTTCACCTACTCTCCTGCCTCTACCTCATTAGGACCCATGTCTCATTTTCCCTCCCTGCTTCTTTTGCATTTTTAGGTGCATACACTCCGTGAGAGTTGGCAACATTAAAAGTGCCACCTGTTTAGCTCAGTAAAGGAAGCCCTTCCTGACGATGAAAGAGGAAAGGCGTGTGAGCATTTCCTGTGCTGTGACAAGCCTACTTTACCTGCAGTGTTCTCAGCTGGTTTGCCCTCAAATGCTAGTCCTCAAGCCCATATCCTACCCACCCACAGGCTTGTGTTCCTCTGAGCAGGGGGAGATATACTGCCAGTCCTACAAGCCTGCATGCCCTTTCCTTACGGTTTTAGAACCTACTCCAGCAATGCGTGGAAACATGCAGTCTCTAGCCTGTTCTGCCAGAGGCTGAGCCACAGACGATCGGCAGGACCTTAAAGCAGCACAGTCACGCCTCAGTCACATGGATTCTGTGATACAGGGCACAGATACAGGTCGCACGACTTGGGCTGCTGCAACAGCTTCCCCAGAACTCCGAGCCTGTGGTCCTGCTCCCATGAGAGACACACACAGGCAGACAGGCGGGACACACACACACACGTACACACACACACAGGCAGACAGGCGGGACACACACACACACGTACACACACACACAGGCAGACCGGCAGGACACACACACATATACACACACACACACCTTCACCCATTCAGACAGACATGAACTGGCTCATTCTTCACCACCTCCTCCTCCTCCCTGCCTCTCATGCTGTCTTGGAAGAGGTTTTGTGACGAAACTGGTTCCACATTGAACATGCTTGTTCCGGGAGGCAACACATGGTAACACTTCATACAGTGACTTTTCTTACTGCTGAAGGGGATGATCTGATACTGTTAGTGAATATGTATTTTTGCATCTAAAAATTCTCCTACCTGGTCTCTGGAAGGTTGCTCCTTTAGTCTGGCAAAACTGGAGGCATCCCTCAGATTAAGAGAGGGAATAAAGGATGCAGAATGGGAGAAAGGAAAAAGGCAGCATCTTATCCAGTCAGGGAAAGGAGTTATGACACAGTTTCTTAGCTTTGTGATTAAGATATGACCCTGGAGTCAAAGGCACTGGAGTTGTGATCCCAGCCCTAATTTAAGAAAAACAAAATTTGTTTTTAATTGAAGGGTAATTGCTCTACAACATTGTGTTGATTTCTGCCATACATCAACATGAATCAGCCATCTAGCCCTACCTTTGATGATGCATTTAACCACTCTGATAGTTTAATTTCTTTATAAAATGGCAGGGAATGTTCATGGAGAGAATAACTCTAGTTTCCTTATAGCATTGTTAAAAGGTTTGAATAAAACACATGAAAAGCAGTTAGCAGCTGTCACACGTAGTAAATGGTCAATATACACTGGTGATGATGATGACTGGGTCAGAAGTCCTCAGGGCTATCTTCAGTTTTGATGACTCGGTGATGGACTCACAGAACTCAGAAAGCTGTTATCCGTGGCAATGGCTTATTACAGTGAAAGGATAGAGATTAACATCATCAAAGGCAAAGGCACATGGGACAAAGTCCAGGAGAGACCAGGTGAGGCTTTCAGGTGTCTTCTTCCAGTGGAGTCACACAGAGAGCCACCTTCTTTCCCCAGCAGCAATGTGGAAGAAGAAGATACATGAAGTATTGCCAGCCAGGGAAGCTCAGCTGAGCCTTGCTGTCCAGGAGTTTTATTAGGGATCAGTCACACAGGCACAGGCTGTGTGCAAAGCTGACCTTAGTCACTCAGTGTCCAGCCCTTCCAGAAGTCAAGTGATATTATTAAGACCTCAGGTAAACAAAGGCACTCTTACAAGGCAGGATATTCCAAGGGCTAAGGTGTTACTCCCAGGAGTTGGTCTAAGGCTAACTCTTTCTTTGGAATGTGCAGAGTTTGGACAATGGAGGCCTCCTGAGTTCATCCTTTCCTGCACAATGAGGATGAGGAACAATCCTGGATTGATGACACTAGGCATTGAAACCAGTGAGAGTGGGCACAGATATACTTCCGAAGGTTTAGCTGAAGTGGAATCAGTCTTGACCACCAAAGTCAATATATTGCCTTAATCATAGCTATCAAGAACCAACAGAGAGAAAGAGGAGGAGGCAGAAAGGGAATGATGGCCCTAAACAAGGGAGGAGTGAAAGAGAAGACCATGAAAGGCCAGTGAAGATCTGTTTACATCCCAGAGCTGGGATCCTCGAGGGGAAAAGGGAAATTGGGTCCTTGCTCAAGAAGCTAGGGAGTTGGTGAGACCCAAGAAGGCTGGGGTAGCAAGAGAATGAGTATTGATCTGAGTCCCAAAGTAGCAGAGTACCCCAGGAACCCAGGTCTGGTGACAAGAATAGGAAATGGGTTTTTGGAGAGACTAAAATTTAACAGAAGAGTTGACCTGGATCTACTTCAGACGAGACTGAGGAGCTTTGTCCTGCATCCAGCCCAGCCCTGGTGGAACAGGCTGACCCTAAATAAGACAGCCAAGTCAATCCTAGTGCAGCAGTTAGGTTAGAGAATTGGGGAAGTCCCTCTCAGGAGGGCAAACTAGCCCTACTTACATTTCAGTACAGATTGAGAGCAAACAGGAAGAATAGGGCTGGTGAAGATATCCTGACAAGTTAGCTGGGCTGTGTTTTTGTTTGTGGTTTTCTGTCCTCTTTTTGTGTTTTTTTTTTTTTTGTGTGTGTGTGTGTGTATGTGTGTGTGAAATAAATATCAGGAGACAAGCTTTCTGAAATCTTCATAACTTTTCATTATTTACAGAAAGTTTTTTATGTTTTTAACCCTTTTGTAACTAAAAGTCAACTCTTCAAACAAAAACATGACCGCAGAGAAGGTGGGAATGTACATTCTGCTTATTCTACTTTGGGGCAAACTCAGCAGAGAGAGTTCTCTGCAGGTGGGAGCTGCGGACCAGAAGGAAGAAGGACAAATAGGTTAAATTCTTGGGGCTTCTAGCCCAGAATAGAGAAATGGGCCGGAGTTTAACTGGAGCCAAATCATTTGGCTAGGCATGTAGACAGGGCTCTTCTCAGATCCCTGCAGAGAGTCTGGGTCTGTAAACTACAAGCAACTCTCAGCCTAACCACTTTGCCCTTCCCATCCTCCTCCTACAAAGATTTTCGTTGGATTTATAATTCTTTTGGGGATTCACATCTGAGAGGCAAAGAAGATAGGTTAAAAAAATCCAAAAAAGTCAAAGTGTCAGTCGCTCAGTCACGTGCAACTCTTTGTGACCACATGGACTGTATCCAACCTAGCTCTTCTGTCCATAGAATTCTCCAGGCAAGAATACTGGAGTGGAGAGCCATTCCCTTCGCCAGGAGATCTCAATCCAGGGATCAAACTGAGGTCTCCTGCTTGCAGGCAGATTCTTTCCCATCTGAGCCACCAGAGTGTGCCCTCTTAATTAGCAGTGTAATGGTTAGCAGGGATAACAGCACTGACCTCCTATCTTTTCAGAGTTGTCATTTGAAAGGAATGGTACAATCTCATTCCCCAGGAAAATCCTGCTGCTTCCCATCAGAAACATCTTTCAAAACCTACAGATTTGATATCATTTTCCTGGTGAAATATTACGAAGATGTTATGATGTTTAGTATTTAATTTACTTTCTTTCTTAGATCCCAAGAGATGATCCTAAGACATTTAAACCCTGGTCTATCACTGTAGCATAACACTGCTGTCATTGCCTTAAAGGTAAGATCAATAAGTTGAAAGAGAATTACTCAAAATGACAAGATCAGCTAGTCCAGTGGTTTTCAAGTTGTATTCTGTAATATCTTAAGATTGCACAAGTGTGTAAATCAAGTTTCCTCTTTAAACCCTTTTTTAAAAAAATTAATCTTATTGGAGTATAATTGCTTCTTTTTAAATCTTATCCAATATTTTCAATGTTTATTTATTTATTTGGCTGCACTGGGTCTTAGCTGCAACATGCAGAATCTTTTAGTTATGGCATTCAAGATCTAGTTTCCTGACCCGGGATCGATCCTGGGCCTCCTGCATTGGGAGCATGGAGTCTCAGCCACTGACCCACCAGGGAAGTCCCTGAGTCTTTAACTATCTTCCTTTACCTGCAATTTCAAATTTTTGCACTCTTCAGAGTAGCATAACTTTCTTATATATTTGCTTTATGTGCTGAACATTGACCTTACTTAATTTATTCCACATTAAAATCATATATGTGTGTGTGTTCCCCATAACATTTTAGATCTGTGCTAAAAATGTGTCAAAACTGGATTTCCTTAATGGCTCAGTGGTAAAGAATCCGCCTGCCAATGCAGGGAACATGAGTTTAATCCCTGGTCAGTGAAGAAGATCCCACAGCTTTGGACCAACTAAGCCCATGTGTCACAACTACTGAGCCTGTGCTCTAGAGCCAGGGAGCCACAACTACTGAAGCCCTCCAGCCTTGGAGCACATATTCCACAACAAGAGAAGCCACTGCAGTGAGAAGCCCGAGCACAATTAGAGAGCAACCCCAGCTTTCCGCAACTAGAGATAGCCAGAGCAGCCATGAAGATCCAGCCAAAAGATCCAGCGCAGCCAAAAATAAATACGTAATCTGTTTTTAAAAACCTCTGATCTCATTTTATATGATCTCTCTGATTCTTATTTTATAAATGAAGACATGGAGGGTAAGAGAGAATAAGTAACTCCCTAAATTATTCAAATTTGTGAAGCTTACAGTTCATTTTGTCAACTACTTATTGTTCTCTTCACATACAAAAGTTGAGATTTGTACCCCTTTATAATTATTATCTTTTCTTTTTTTCCCAGGAGTTTCAGTTTTTCACAAGTGAAAAGATGGTTTGTTAATGCTAACTTGACTCCAAACTGATATTCTTGTATTGTTGTGTGGGAGTGGAAGACACAAAATTTAGAAATATTATTCAGATTTTATTATATTAAAAAGATGAATCATTATTTCCAATTGTTGACTTAGACTTTCTAGCCTAAAGGCCACCAATCAAACTCTGCACTTGTCACAGCAAGGAGCATAACATTGATTTTTTCTGAAGATATCATGTAAATATTGCTGTGAAAGCAAAATTTCCCTTTGTGTACCCATCCAATCTAACTAGACTAGTAATCCAGATTACAATTCTACAATGAAAGATACTTCTCAGCGGAAGAACATGTGATTAGTTTTCCCAGAGATGTGTTTGATTCAGTTGTAAGAACACCATAAAAGTCCTAAAGGTTTTTTATCATTTTTTTTTACTGTGGAGTAGCTATGGGTCTGTATATGTGCATTGGACAGCAAAGGAATATTTTCCTCATGTAGGTCAGCTATGCAACTGGTTAACATTCTTTTGGAATTTGGAGGGGAAAAGCAATGTAAAAACATTTTTAATATATTATCACAAAACCCTTTTATTTTTTTTTAACTTGGTTATGAAAAAGTATCCACTCTGTTATCAGTTTCAGAAATGCTTAATTGCTCAGTTTTCCATATATAGAAGTAGGTGCCATGGAGCTGGACCATAAAGAAGGTAGAATGCCAAAGAATTGATGCCTTCGAACTGTGATGCTAAAGACTCTTGAAAGTCCCTTGGACCGCAAGGAGATCAAACCAATTAATCTTAAGAGAAATCAACCATGAATACTCATTGGAAGGACTGATGCTGAAGCTGAAGCTCCAGTATTTTGCTCATCTGATGCAAACAGATGACTCCTTGAAAAAGTCCTTGATGCTGGGAAAGATTGAGGGCAGAAGGAGAGGAGGGTGACAGAGGATGAGATGACTGGATGGCATCACCGATGCAATGGACATGAACTTGGGCAAACTTCCGGAGACGGGAGGGACAGGGAGGCCTGGTGTGCTACACTCCATGGGGTTGCAAAGATTCGGACATGACTGGGTGACTGAACTATGACAACAACGTGGAGCAAAAGAATCCTGAATTGTAATCACCTTTATGCTGTAGTTAAAACATGCAGAATCCATCAGATTCCACTGACCTGCATTTTAGGGGCCTTCAGAGAAGGAGAAACCAGCATATGAATTAGGCCTCATTTGACCAAAAAGTCAGAGGGTAAAATGATGCTCTGTCAACCACAAGTCATACCACCAGGCTCACCAGTCATCTGCAGTGACTCCTGGAGTGAATGAGGGAGGGGAGGCTGAAATGAGAGTGCTGGGTAACTGGGGAAAGAAGGCAAAGATTGGGCATGTAGTCTATTCTGAGGGTCGTTGAAGGCCATGAGCACATCTGATCGAAGGGACTGGGATGCGGCTGTCCACAGGCCTGTCCAGTGGTGGGAGGCTCCACTGGGCCACAGGAGCCCAAGGGAGTAGGTGGAATAGGAGCACAGAGCAAAAGGAGACAGGAGCAGAAGGGTCACGGGCAGGGCATAAATGATACAAGACTCTTGCACACTGGAGCAGGAGAGCTGGGAACTTAACGGGTGTAGCCAGGGTGAAATAAGTTGAAAGTAATAAAGAAAAAATGTTTTGGCTCTTGAAAATAAAATCCTTAACTGTGTAATCTAATATGAATGTGAGAAATGCATGTGTTTTTATCATTTGTGTCATTTTAAATGATGATAAACATAATATTTTTAATTTGGCCTATTAGGGCTAAGGATTTTTCATTTGTCATGGTTGAGAACTATAAAGCACCAAGAACAGAGGGATCTGAATAAAAATTATTCATGTAAGTTGATGCACTAAAATCTGGATGGCGTGGATATAAGTACTTTTTTAAAAAGACATATTTGAAGCCACATCCTAAAAACCAGTTCCTTGAGCTCTATAAGCCTTGGTAAAGGATAAAACTTAAAACTTAACTGGAGTTTTTGGATAAGTAATACATTCACACAATTTAAAAAATATATGCAAAGGTGTGCAGGGCAAAGACTTATTCTAGTATCACCATCCCATCCAGTTTTTACACAAGTGCAGAGTGTTAACCACTTTTGTTAGCTACTTTCTACTTTTTTTGTCTCCTTCAGAAATAGCTGGTCCCACGATGCCCAGTGACTCATGCCCATGAGCGAGATGCTGTTCCCTTTCTCTGTCTAGACAATTCCACCCCCTTTTCCATGTAGGAACCCTGGTGCCCATAACAGTGAGAAACTATAATCCCTGACACTCATCTGGACTCTATGAATCCTCCTAGTTCTTCCCCCGGGGTCTTGGGGGACACAGGAGGAATTTGTATATTTGCCTTCAGAGCCTGGGTTCTCTGGGTGGGTTTTCTCTCATGTAAATGAAAAAATAGTCTGCTCCCAGCTCTACCCCTGAAACTGTGAAAAACACTTAATCAGTCTCACATAACTGGGTAGACAAGTAGCAAAAAGTATGCCTTCTGATTTTCAAGATACCAAAAAAAAAAAAAAAAAAAAAAAAAAAAAAGGCAGCAATAGTTGGAGACAGAAAATAAAGGCATCTTGTGTCTCCCTACTCAGGTTGAATGAGTCAATATTAAGAAATCACGGATTGCAAAATGAGAGTGCTGTTTCCCTGGCAGAGTCACTGTAACAGGACAGAAGCCTCCACCCTCTCTTAACTCCACACTGGCCGACATCACTGCTGGTCTTGCTCCAAACATTTGGCACAGAGCGGCCAGGCCAATCTTTCTCCATATCTGTAACCATCCACCCTCCCTTGCTAAATGAGTAGCATGCAACAGAGGAGTTTCTTCCTCCAAAAAGGACTATCCAAACATTGGCAGAGTAGTCATCTGTCATTTTTATCTGCTGAGGATCTTTTCCTTTGGAAAGTCACCTGTCCTCCACCATGAGGGCTGCTGGGAAAGGCACAGGCAGGAGAAGCTGGGTCAAGAGTCTCTTCAATGAGAACCAGACTCTGGAGTGAGGTACAGAGGGTAAAATGATCTCATGGCCCTGGGCCACGTAGAGCACACAAGCTCCGCTGCTGAGATTCTCAGATGGGCCTCTATCCCTACATAACTGAAGGCTGGCTCCTTCAGCCCAGCATTCAACTCTGTGAGCTAGAGAGTACCCTTTCCAATTGCATTACTTTCTGAAAAAAAAAAGAAAAAAATGGCAGGGGGCAGGGGTGGAATTCCCTGGCAGTCCAGTGGTTAGGACTTGGTGCTTTCACTGCTGTAGCCAGGGTTCAATCCCTGGTCAGGGAAATAAGATCCTGTAAATTGCATGGCAAGGCCAAAAAGAAAAAAAGGTATTCTTTGCTAGGGCTGTTGTAACAAATAACCATAAACTGAATGTCTTAAATCTTTATTTCCTCACAGTTCTGGAAGCTAGAATTTTGAAATCAAGGTGTTGACAAAGCCATGGGTTCTAGGGATGAACCCCTCCTTGCCTCTCCTGGAGGCTCCTGGCATTCCTTGGCTTGCAGTGCATCACTCTCTGCCTCCATCCTCACAGTCTTCTTCCCTGTGTGCTATGCCTACCTCTCTCTGTTTTCTTATTAAAACAGCAATCACTGGATTGGGGACCACCCTAATCCAATATGGCCTCATCTTAACTAATTACATTTGCAAAGACACTATCTCCAAACAAAGTCACATTCTGAGGTTCCAGGTAGACATAAATTTGGAGTGACGCTATTCAACTTACTATGCCAATAATCTGAGGCTAACAGATAAGTTTGGGATAGAAGTGATCTTCTTTCCTTTACTCCTGATTGTACTTGGTTCTTCTTTCTCTCCCACTATCTGTTTGTCTATATATATATATATATATATATATATATATATATATCCTCCCTTTCTGGACAACAGACATACTTACTGGTGGCAAGAGCTATATTTTACTCATCCTTTACCACAGGGTCTATCTTAAACTGATGCTTTACATGTCTGACTAAGGAAGAGCAAATATGCTTTATTCAAACAGAAAGTATTTGTGAAACCTATACTGTATAACTCAGATACTCATCTAAGGAAGGAAACAAGAAAAATATATATAGTTCTTTGACAAAGAAGTCAGGTTACATTGTTATTGAAATTTAATCTCTTGAATGCATTATTTATATTACTTGTACATGTTAAGAAAAATTTCCCAAAACTTGGAAATAAGGGGAAAAAATACTGTGGGATGTTTTGAAGTCATACTCCAGAACTAACAAACCCATTAATGAGTAACCTGATGCTCCAGGGATGCTCTGCTCTTATGGTGGCTATAAGGCACATGTGGCTATTTAGAGCTTGCCTACGTGCGTGCTAAGTCACTTCAGTCCCATCCAACTCTGCGACTCCATGGACTGTAGCCCACCAGGCTCCTCTGTCCATGGGATTTTCTAGGCAAGAATACTGGAGTGGGTAGCCATTTCCTACTCCAGGGGATCTTCCCCACCCAGGGATGGAACCCACGTCTCTTATGTCTCCAGCATTGACAGGTGGGCTCTTTACCACTAGTGCCACCCAGGAGGCATTTAGCATTTAATTTTAATTGATTAAATTTAAAAATCAGTTCTCTAGCTGCCTTGACCACCCATCAAGTACTCAATAGCCATGTGTGGCTGGTGGGTATAATACTGAAAAGCACAGAAGAGACCATACTCATCATCCCAGAAAGTTATATTGGAGAACTACTCTAAGGAAATGGAACTTTATGCATCAACTATGTATTAGGGTTTGCACTCTGACCAAAGTTAGGTCTTGAGGTTGCCGTCTCTAGAAACTGGAAGAGGTAATGAAATGGATTCACCCCCAGAGCTTCCAGAAGAACACAGCCCTGCTAACACTTAGATTTTAAGTCCACTGTGACCCATGACCTCCCAACTGTAATATGATAAATCTGTTATTTTAAGCCACTATGTTTGTGGTGATTTGTTACAGCAGCAAGAGAAAACTAATACAGGTGTTAACTAGTAGAACATTGACAAAGAGCAAATGATTTCTGTATAGCTGAAAAGATAATGCCAGTGTTTTCGGGGGGGGGGGCGGATTCTGCCCTGTAGGACATGCAACAGTTGCGTTTTGGAAGTTGTTTGTTTTTCAATCTAACCTTTTATTCTGGCATTCTTTTTTTCCCATATCAGTTCCTCATGTCTTCCTTCCCAGATGTGTTTTCTTCTTGGCTCCCTCATTGACTTTATCTTTGACCTTGCTCACAACACATTGTGTGATATGAGTCATGGTTTAACATTTTTAAAGTTAGACACTGACATATAGCTAGCAAGGAAAAACAAACAGACACAGGAGTCTGAAATTGTTCTGTACGTCAGGAGAGCCTATGCAATTTATATAGTAATGGATCTGATGACAGCTCATTTACAATTTAAATGAATAAATTTAATATCCTACAACAAATACAATTTATTGACTAACTGTGACCAGTAGATGACTACATTCCAGGGAGAAGATACAAGGAACTTTGTGTTAACTTTGAACAAGCCCAATGTGATTAACATTAAATGTATAAGAAAGAGATTCTTCCTTTTTTAACAAATATTACAAGAGCAGAGACTGTAATGTAAGTAAGATCTTTTTCCACCTGTTCAGTCTCTTGGTTCCTTGTGCTCAAGAAAGTACTGTGCTGTGACCAGTCGCTTGAGTTGGCTCCAACTCTTTGCTGCTCCGTGGACCATAGCCCACCAGGCTTCTCTAGCCATGAGATTTTCCTGGTAAGAATACTGGAGTGGGTTGCCATGCCCTCCTCCAGAATCTTCCTGACCCAGGGATCAACCCTCATCTCCTGCATCTCCTGAACTGCAAGCAGATTCTTTACCCCTGAGCTACCAGGGAAGCCTGGCTCAAGAAAGTGCTTGGAGTATAAATGTTCTCCAAGGCTTATCCAAATTAGTATATAGAAAATGCAATGTACTTGCTTTTTCCCTCCCCAGGCCTTTCAAGCACCATTATGACAATTATTTATTTATTTATGTTTTTACCTAAAGACAAGATGAATCAAAGTTTGTTTAGTCGCTCAGTTGTGTCCAACTCTTTTTGACCCCATGGACTGCACACCAGGCTTCCCTGTCCTTCACTGTAACCGAGTTTGCCGAAATTCATTTCCGTTGATTTGATGATGCCATCCAACCATCTCAACCTTTGTTGCCCCCTTCTCCTGCCTTCAGTCTTTTCCAGCATCAGGGTCTTTTCCAAGAGTTTATTATTTCAATATCCTATTCTCAAGCTTGCTCACAATGCATAAACAGTGAGGAGATAAGATGTGCATACAAGCAAAGCAACAACATCAAAACCCTGTCCTCTCTCCTGCCCTGAGGCTCTTTTCTCCACTCCATTAAATGTCTGGAGGAAGCAGGAGTAGATATATCAGAACCATGTAAGGAGCTTTATTTATTTATTTGGGTCTTAGCTGCACATGTGAGATCATTTAGTTGTGGCATCTTAGTTCTAGTTCCCAGACCAGGAATTGAACCTGGGCCCTCTGCATTGGGAGAGGGGAGTCTTGGCCACTGGATCACCAGGGAAGTCCTGTAAAGAGCTTTTTCAAAATTCCCCTATCTGGCTGCCTGCAGCTACCCTATCCTGAAAGAATACCCCAAAGGGGTATTGCCAGAATCTAGGTACATTAAAAATTTACAGGACAAAGAAGAGGAGCAAGTATACAAAACACATTGTAAAAAGGATATATCAACTTAGTTAAAATAGAACCCAGTGGAGGGTCTCACCTTCCAGCCCATCACACCTCTTTCTTCCAGAAAGGTCTTTCTAAAATGCTGGAGGCTTACTTTCTTTAATAACCCCAGAGATCGCCACTGCTAACCAGATTATCACAAATTTACCTAAAGTAATTAGAGAGATGACAAATATAGCACTCGACAGATTATTTTAATAAATATTGGCAGCATCCACCCATTGAGACAGGTCAAGCATGGCAGGTTCACTTTGAGTGGGTACAACACTCTGATGGCAGAATCATCTACCTTCCAGTCGGACAAGTGACAGCATCCTCTAAGAAGTCTCCCAGAACCAATAGTGCTCCCAGCACTGCCTGCTGAATCCCTCCACCTTCTTCATATGGCCAATGTTAGCTTTCTAGACAACCACATTATCTTATTTTTAACATCTACTATGGCAATTAACAAAACCTTAAGATAGAGTTTTAGGAAATTATTTGAACCATTTAGGGAACTAGCCTTTTCTTTTTTTTCCCGTTGTACCAGGTCTTAGTTGTGGCACATGAGATCTTCCATCTTCACTGGGACATGTAGCATCTTTAGTTGCAGCATGTGGGATCTAGTTTCCTGACTAGGGACGGAACCCAGGCTCCCTGCATTGGGAACTCAGAGTCTTAGCCACTGGACCCCAGAGAACGCCCAGGGAACTCATCTTGAAGTGCAAATTCGTGATTTGGATTCTTCAAAGGCAAATTTACTACACAAGTTGACTATATAAAATTTTGTATATACATCAAAAAAATTATAGATAAAAGTTAATTATATTTAAAAATATCACAGTTTATACTAAATTTCCAAAGCATATCAAAGCAAATTACTATACAAAAAATGGAACACAGATTAAGACCAAACTCTTAGCACAACCTCCTTCTCAAGCCCCACCTCATCTCTGCCACCCTTCTCCCAACACCCACAGACACACACACACACACACACACACACACACACACTATACCAGACACACCATGCTGCTTCCTACTCTTAGAATCTGACAGCTGTGGTCACTTTCCAGGAGTGTGTTGCTTCTTGGCTCTATTTTTCCATCTATCCAGCTTCTCTTCCTTCAAATACCTCCTATTCAGGATCTTTGCGAATCCCTTCTTTCCCAACAGTGGATTTGGTCTCTCCCTCCTCCGTATTCTGATGGCATCTAGTACAAACCTTGACATCTGCACATTCACAATGGTATTGTGCCTGTCCTCACTATGCCCCTCATTGGACAACGCACACCCTAACTACCATGATTTACTGTCTTCAGATCTCCATTACAGATCTTCACACATATAGCTGGTATCTATTGGATATTTATTGAATAAGGGAAATAAAAATGGAGGTCATAGAGCATTTTGTTGTTATGTCTTACCTGCCTTGAAAAAGCAGAGACCTTCCTAATGTGTGCTCAGCAAATACATTTCTCATAGACAAATCTGTTACTTGTTATTTCTGCTTTCTTTCTAGAACAACTGATTCTCAAAATGTCATTAAATACCAAAGTTCCTTTTTTCTTCACTTTTACATGATTTTTTATAAATTGAAGTATACTTGATTTACAATATTACATTAGTTTCAGATATATAACATAGTGATCCCGTATTTTTACCTATACTATACTCTATTTAAAGTTATCATAAAATAATGGCCATATTTCCCTGTATTATACATCCTTGTTGTTTATTTGTTTTATACATATTTAATTTGTATCTTCTAATCCCTGACCTGTCTTGCCCCTCCCCTGCCTTCACTCTCCCAACTGATAACTTCTAGTTTGTTCTCTGTATCTGTGAGTCTTTTTATTATACTAATTCATTTTATTTTTTAGATTCCACATATGAGTGATAACATACTCAGCCTTATTTCACTAAACACAGTACCCTCTGTTTTTGTCTGCCTTATTTCACAAGGATAATACGCTCTAAGTTCATCCATGTTGTAACAAATGGCAGGTCTTCTTTCTTTTATATGCTAACATTCCATTGTGTCTATACGTACGCATACATATTTATTTCTCATACCTTTTAAAAATAATTATTTGTTTATTTATTTCAGGCTGTGCTGGGTCTCTGTCACTGCTCGGGCTCCTCTCTAGTGGCCGTGCCCGGGCTTCTCGTGCTGTGGCCTCTCTTGTTGCAGAGCACGAGCTCTAGGGTGCATGCATGGGCTGCAGCGCTTGTGACTCATGGGCTCAGTGGTTGCAGCTCCCGGGCTCTAGAGCACTGGCTCAGTAGTTTCAGTGCACGGGCTTAGCTACTCCGAGGCATGTGGGGTCTTCCCAGATCAGGGATCAAACCAATGTCTCCTGCACTGGCAGATGGATTCTTTACCACTGAGTCAAGTAGGGAAGCCCTCTCATATCTTCTTTATCCATTCATCTATTGATGGATGCTTAGGTTCCTTCTATATCTTGGGGATTGTAAATAGTGCTGCTATGAATATTGAGGCACGTGTTATCTTTTCAATTAGAAAACATCAAAGTTCTTACTGTTATTTAACCTTTTTACTTGGCTTCTAAAACTTCTTCATGACATTTATGTATTTTAAAATGTGAGATGAATTCAAAGAAATAGGTGTAGAGAACTGATGGAGAATTTCACTTTAACACTTCCTATAACAAGTTACCAAGTGCTAAGAATCTCTGTTGTGGGTAAGCCTTATTAAGTACTGTTCTCTGAGGCTACAGCCTTCTTCTCTGGTCAAGTTCTGAAAAGGAAACATTTTAAAATAAAAAAATATTTTTGTCCCAGAAAGATCTGGGAAATCTTCTAAAACAGTTTTATACTGCATTTTAAGGTAGAAACTGAAATGCATCTTAGGAAAAAGTTTCTACTTTTTCTCACCAGATAAAATGATACTAAATTTATTTAATGGTAGTCCATGTCCTTCTTTTGGAAGAATTAATAATCATTGTTAGCTTACTTTGAAAATAAAGCAGTCCTTCTCACAAAGTTTCTGTGAAAAGTATATAATGCATGTGAAAACATTCTGTGAATGTTAACACCCTCTGTAAATGTAAGGTCTACCATGACCAGCGTATTACTGTTAATAGTAGAGCACACCAAATAGTAGCAGTAGTAGTAGTGATTACTACTAGAAGGAGTAGTAGTATACTGCTGCTGCTGCTGCTACTATTACTTAATAATAATAATAGTAAAGCAGTTGTTTTAGTTTAGTTGCTTTTTTATTTTTGGTAAATAACTTTACAACATGCAGAGAACTCTAAAAAATGAAATTTGGTTTATAAAAAGACAGCAAAGAAAGATGGCCATGTAAACATGCCAAGCAACAGTTTACCATACATTTGAGATAATTTCCTAACACAGAAACATTTAAATCTGCAACATCAGCAAGATTTCTTCTTCTTTTGAACAAGAAAGAGTTCCTTTGCATTTTAATATACCAAAGGATATGACTTAATGAGCAATAAAGAGTCCTTCTTAAATAATTCTATAGCTAATAATTATATGCTGTTACAGTTAACCTTGTTCAGTTTTGTTTTTTAATGATTGCTTTGAAAGTTGCATAACTTAGAATGTACATATTGTGGTCACCCAAAATATTACTTACTTAGCAAGTTACCTCAAACTGCTTTCTGAATAAACACTTTACAAGAACAAAGAGTTTTTGCCTTCACCTATCATCATTCCTATGTGGAGAGAATGAATGCCAGGTTTCTTGGCTATCTAAGCCTCAAAAATCTAAATAATAGAGTGTGTTTGCTGATACTAAACAAATCCATTTTTGCTGGAGAAATAACTACCAGTCTATCTGTTTTAGGTCAATGTTTTTGTAGCCCATATGGGGGCCAGAGAAGATCCTCAACAGTTCTGGGGCTGGTGAGCCAACAGGTGCATTACCCACAGTTATGCCCAGTTAGCTCACTGCTTTTCTTGCTGACCCTTAAGTTTGAAGGTATGACTTTCTTTTGGACTCGGGCTTCCAACCTCTTTGCAATTGAAGCTCTCCAGGACTTAACTCAGAATTAGTTTTAAGGTTTTGTCCTTCTTGGTTAAGGTCTTGTTCTATATGTGAGTACTCATTTGGCACTTTATTCTGATTCTGAAATCAAACTCTTTCAACTGAAACTGGATGTGAAGCCTTCAGCCCATTACTTCTGCAACAGGAGCTGTTTCACTGAAACTGTCAAGCCATCAGCACAAAGAATTAATGCTTTTGAACTGTGGTGTTGGAAAAGACTCTTGAGAGTTCCTTAGATAGCAAGGAGATCAAACCAGTCAGTCTTAAAGGAAATCAACCCTGAAAACTCATTGGAAGGATTGATGCTGAAGCTGAAGCTCCAATACTTGGCCACCGGATGTGAAGAGCCAACTCATTGGAAAAGACCCTGACGCTGGGAAAGACTGAAGGCAAAAGGAGAAGGGAGCGGCAGAGGATGAGATGATTAGATAACATCACTGAATCAATGGACATGAATCTGAGTGAACTCTTGGAGATACTGGAGGACAGAGGAATCTGGTGTGCTGCAGTCCAGGGATTTGCAGAGAGTTGTACAAGACTTAGTGATTGAATAACTATTCCATTGGAATAGGGGCTCTTCCATGGGAACTGGCTAAGAAGTCTTCAGTCTGGACCCTCAGGAACCAACCTGTTTCCTTAGAACTGGCTAATATTAGGCCTGAAGCGTGTTTGAGCCATAAGTTGTTTGAGATATTTAAACTATGTAAGCTGTTTGAAATTAGTTGTTTGAGCTGTAAGCTGTTGCAAATTATTCTTTTAGAAATGGAAAGACATCATATGCTCTTGGATTGAAAGAATTAATATTGTTTAAATGGCCATACTACCCAAAACAATCCACAGATTTAATGTGATCCTTATCAAACTACCCATGACATTTCTCAAAGAACGAGAACAAATAATCCTAAAATTTCTATGGAACCATAAAAGACCCAGAATAGACAAAATCATAGCATGCCAGGCCTCCCTGTCCATCACCATCTCCCGGAGTTCACTCAAACTCACGTACATCGAGTCAGTGATGCCATTCAACTATCTCATCCTCTGTCATCCCCTTTTCCTCCTGCCCCAAATCCCTCCCAGCATCAGAGTCTTTTCCAGTGAGTCAACTGTTCGCATGAGGTGGCCAAAGTACTGGAGTTTCAGCTTTAGCATCATTCCTTCCAAAGAACACCCAGGACTGATCTCCTTTCGGATGGACTGGTGGATCTCCTTGCAGTCCAAGGGACTCTCAAGAGTCTTCTCCAACACCACAGTTCAAAAGCATCAATTCTTTGGTGCTCAGCTTTCTTTACAGTCCAACTCTCACATCCATACATGACTACTGGAAAAACCATAGCCTTGACTAGTCGGACCTTTGTTGGCAAAGTAATGTCTCTGCTTTTCAATAAAGTTGATTACAATATGTTAATTTCTGCTGTATGGCGTGCTATGATTCATGGGGTCGCAAAGAGTTGGACACGACTGAGTGACTGAACTGAACTGAAATGAATCAACTTTACTTCAATAAATACATATATAATAAAAAAATTTAATTATTCTTTTACTATGGAGAAAAACTTCTGAGAAATTGTACCCCAGGTATCTAAGTATTTTGAGGATACCCCACCCTAGAGAGGAACTCTGGCTAATTTCATGTTTAAAAACCATTGTCATTTCTTATGTATATTTCTGACTGACCTGACCAAAAGCAATGTAAAATAATGGGGATTCCCTGGCAGTCCAGCTTTTATTGCATAGCCAGATTAGATCTCTGGTCAGGAAACGAAGATCCTGCAAGGTGAGCAGTGAAGCCAAAAAATAAAAACTAGAATATCAATAGCCATCATGGGAAAGTTTTGAAATCCAAACTTAATTTTCTTTCTTGTTTTGTTTTTAATATTTATTTATTTGACTAAGCCAGGTCTTAGTTGCTGCACTCTATATGTTTTAGTTGCGGCATGAAGGATCTTTAGTTGCAGGCTGTGGGTTGTAGTTCCTTCACCAGGGATCGAACCCTGGTCCCCACATTGAGACCATAGAGTCTTACCCATTGGACTACTAGGGAAGTCTTAAAACCAAATTACATTACAATAGCTCTAAAATTTCTAGAACTGAGTGGAGTGATTGTTTGTATTGTTATTTTGAGGTTTCTGAACCTAAAATTGCCTCTCTACAAAATAAGATTTCAACATTAACTGAGAGGAATAAACAAATAATTAAGGAAAAAATGGCTCTAAAATCCTCAGGCTCTTCTTCCTCATCTTAATGTTTTAGTTGCGGCATGAAGGATCTTTAGTTGCAGGCTGTGGGTTGTAGTTCCTTCACCAGGGATCGAACCCTGGTCCCCACATTGAGACCATAGAGTCTTACCCATTGGACTACTAGGGAAGTCTTAAAACCAAATTACATTACAATAGCTCTAAAATTTCTAGAACTGAGTGGAGTGATTGTTTGTATTGTTATTTTGAGGTTTCTGAACCTAAAATTGCCTCTCTACAAAATAAGATTTCAACATTAACTGAGAGGAATAAACAAATAATTAAGGAAAAAATGGCTCTAAAATCCTCAGGCTCTTCTTCCTCTCTTCTTTGTCTCAGGCTCTACCTCCAGTGCCTTCTTCCCCCTTTCTTTGCTGCCCTCAGTTCCTCCAAACCAATTCTTTCTCTGAACTTCTCTTTTTCTCTGAAATTCTCTCCACTCCCTCTTCCTCTGAACTTATCAGAATTTATCCTTTTAAAACTAAGCCAGATGAGAATCCAGACGCTAAACCCTTAATTACTTACATTCCCTGGACTAACACTGAACCATGAGCCATAGTCAAAGATTTTCCCAAAGTAACCAAACACTATCACAGATTTGCTGAGGATTTTACTATAGTCATTCAAACTTACCAGCCTGGTTTCTCTGACTTGTGTCAGCTAGTTCACATGCTTGTCAATGAAGGCCAGGCCACTAGTAGATGAAAACTGAAAGGTTTCTAGGATTACAACAGGAAACCAGCCCACTACCTTGTTATATTATCAGATGAAAACTGAAAGGTTTCTAGGATTACAACAGGAAACCAGCCCACTACCTTGTTATATTATCAGGCATGGGCAATCGCTAAGACACTTTACTGAGCAATTCCTAGGGCATTTCCAAAGCCTGTTGATTGGAACAGAATTCAGACTTGCACAGAAAAATCTGATGAAACTGTTCATGACTGTTGTAATTGACTTCAGATTACTTTTAAAGAAATTTCCAGTTTTTCTTCAGATGTTGATTCCACCCAGGTGGCTTTTAACTCTATTAATGGGCTGAACCAGCACCTTTCAAGTAAAAGAGGCCAGAATGAAATGCAAAATTATGTCCACATTAACTAGATTTAATCAATCTAGCAAACTAACTCTCTTGATCTCTAGATGAGTCACCTCAAGGGAAGATTGCCAAAATTCTTAATCTTCAACTCCAGCAACTGAAGGTCCCTAAACAAAACCAAAACCCTCCTAGTTTCTACTACTATTACAAAGAGCTATGCCACTGGAGAAGGTAACTACAGAGTCAAGCACTTCTGGTGCCTTCAACCCTCTAACCAGCCTTTCCAACATTCTCCCAATTCTCAGTGTGGGGCTCCAAGGAACTACAGGGGCTCTTCTCAATTCTCCCTCAGAACTGGCTTGGAGAAACATTTCTCCAGGTTGGGGATGAATCTCTTCCAGTCCTAACTGACATTGGAATCACACTCTCGGTGCTCAACCCCACTACAATAGAGCAGCCCCTGCTTTGAGTTCTAACAGGGACATCTCTTGAGTTGCAAGAGATTCTTATTTCTGAACCAATTTCCTTCATTTAGGCCCTTTGAAATATACACATCCTTTTCTCCATAGTCCCTCCTCCTGTGTCCATTTATTAGGCTGAAACTTAGAGAAGTATCATAGGCAGAATTTCTTGCTCCCAAAAGGGGGAAATAATTCTAGAATTTGAGTCATCAAAGTGGCCAACCAGGTGAATTAAATGATTCTATGGCATCTCCATCTCTCATGGCACTAGAAGTGATTTTGGAAACACTGATCATTTGTCCCTATTGAATTAGGAGCCACCATCCTCCTTATGGACAAAATCTCCAGCTGAAATTGGTAAAATTCACTGCACACCTCCCATCAAGATTCAAATAGGTCCATCAAAATCTCCTCACAGAATTAATTAATACTCTATAAGTAAAGAAGCCCTTCAATGCACAGGGCCCATAAAAGAAAATTACAAGACTCAAGGCCTTCCTTTGTGCAATTCTCTGTAACACTCCCATTTGTTTATTATCTAGTCACTAAGCTGTGTCAGATTCTTTGCAATTCCATGGACTATAGCTCTCCAGGTTCCTCTGTCCATGGGATTTCCCAGGCAAGAATACTGAAGTGGGTTGCCATTTCCCTCTCCAGGATATCTTCCTGACAGGGGATAGATCCCGTGTCTCCTGCATTGGCAGATAGATTCTTTACCACTGAGCTACCTAACACTCCCATTTACTGATGAGAAAACCTAAGGGCTGAGGGTAGAGGTCTGTCCAGGACATGCAAGCAATAAGCGACATTGTTATCCCTTTACACCTGTTGTTCTTAACCTTTTGTTTTTGTTGTTCACTCAGTCACACCGACTCTTTGCAACCCAGTGGACTGCAGCACACCAGGCTTCCTGTCCTTCACCATCTCCCAGAGCTTGCTCAAACTTATGTCCATTAAGTCAGTGAAGCCATCCATCCAACCATCTCATCCCGTCATCCCCTTCTCCCGTCATCCCCTTCTCCTATCTTCAATCTTTCCCAGCATCAGGGTCTTTTCAAATGAGTCGGCTCTTCCATCAAGTGGCCAAAGTATTGGAACTTCAGGTTCAGCATCAGTCCTTCCAATGAATACTCAGGACTGCTTTCCTTTAGGATTTACCAGTTTGATATTGCAGTTCAAGAGACTCTCAAAAGCCTTCTCCAACACCACAGTTCAAAAGCATCAATTCTTTGGCACTCAGCCTTCTTCATAGTCCAACTCTCACATCCAAACATGACTACTGGAAAAACCATACCTTTGACTAGATGGACCTTTGTTGGCAAAATCATGTCCCTGTTTTTTAATATGCTGTCTAGGTTGGTCATAGCTTTACTTTCAAGGAGCAACTGTCTTTTAACTTCATGGCTTCAGTCATCATCTGCAGTGATGTTGGAGCCCAAGAAAATAAAGTCTGTCACTGTTTCCATTGTTTCCCCATCTATTTGCCATGAAGTGATGGGACCGGTTGTCACGATCTTAGTTTTTTGAAAGTTCAGTTTTAAGCCAGCTTTTTCACTCTCCTCTTTCACCTTCATCAAGAAGCTCTTTAGTTCCTCTTGGCTTTCTGCCATAAGGGTGGTATCATCTGCATATCTGAGGTTACTGATATTTCTCCTGAAAATCTTGATTCCAGCTTGTGCTTCATCCAGCCTGGCACTTCACATCATATAGTCTGTATATAAGTTAAATAAGAAGGGTGACAATACACAGCCTTGACATACTCCTTTTCCAATTTAGAACCAGTTCCATGTCCGGTTCTAACCATTGCTTCTTAACCTGCATACAAGTTTCTCAGGAGGAAGGTCAGGTGATCTGGTATTGCCATCTCATGAAGAATTGTCCACAGTTTGCGTGATCCACACAAAGGCTTTAGTGTAGTCAATGAAGTAGAAATAGATATTTTTATGGAACTCTCTTGCTTGTTTGATGATCTAACAGATGTTGGCAATTTGATCTCTGGTTGCTCTGACTTTTCTAAATCCAGCTTGAACATTTGGAAGTTCTTGGTTCACATACTGTTGAACCCTACCTTGAAGGATTTTGAGCATTATCTTGCTAGAGTGTGAAATGAGTGCAATTGTGCAGTAGTTTGAACATTCTTTGGTATTGCCTTTCTTTGGGATTGGAATGAAAACTGACCTTTTCCAGTCCTGTGGCCACTGCTGAGTTTTCCAAATTTGCTGGCATATTCAGTGCAGCACTTTAACAGCATCATCTTTTAGGATTTGAAATAGCTCACTGGAATTCCATCACCTCCACTAGCTTTGTTTGTCATGATGCTTCCTAAGGCCCACCTGACTTCACACTCCAGGATGTCTGGCTCTAGGTGAGCGATCACATCATCGTGATTATCCAAGTCATTAAGATCTTTTTTGTCAAGTTTTATGTATTCTTGCCACCTCTCCTTAATATCTTCTGCTTCTGTTTGGTCCATACCATTTCTGTCCTTTACTGTGCTCATCTCTGTATGAAATGTTCCCTTGTTATCTAATTTCCTTGAAGAGATCTCTAGACTTTCCCATGCTATTGTTTTCCTCTATTTCTTTGCATTGATCACTGAGGAAGGCTTTCTTATCTCTCCTTGCTATTCTTTGGAACTCTGCATTCAGATGGGTTAACCCTTACACATTACTAATACCCATTCTCACCAACTGTAACTGATTTCTATAGTGAATTCTTGAAAATTCTTTATCAATGCTGATGGATTAAGCCAGTCAGTACCACTTTGTCTTCACCTGGGAAGAAAACCAAGTTGCCTGACACTAATGCCTCAGGGGTTTAACTGAGAGTCCTTATTTCTCACAAATCCTGAAGCCCATTCTGGATGATATAATCTCCCTAGAGGTTCCCCTTTGTTGCGATATGTTAATGATTGCTTCTTTGCTCTCCTTCTCAAGCCTCCTCACAGGAAGGCAGAATCCACTTGCTAAAGCTTTCAGCCTCAAAGGGACAAAAGGTCACCAAGGAAAAACTGCAGTTTGCCCAAACCCAGGTTTGATATTTAAGGCATCAGATACCGGAATAAGGACTACACCTATCCAGGTAGAATTCATGATGTCCTAAGTTTCCCAGACTCCCAAACAAGCACCAGTTGTGAGGTTTTTCCTCAGGTTAGCTGGTTACTGCTGAAACTGAATTCTAAATTTCTCTCTTATGGCCAAACTTCTGTATGTTTCACTAAAGCACATCAATCCTGATCCACTTTTATGGCAAGAATCGAACAACATAGCTTTTAAGTCCTTAAAGAAGAGTTTGATTAGCCCACCTGCCCTTTTGGCATCCCAGTGATCAGATTCTCCTTTTCCCTTTTGTGTATAAAAAGGAAGGGAATGTGCTTGGGGTACTCACCCCAAAACACAGGGTTAACTCATAAGATCTTAGAAACAGAACCCTGTGGTATGGGAATATCCCTCCTTGCCTTAGAACCATTACAGCCTTTTGGTTAAGGTCACTGAGAATATACCCCATACAGTAGAAGTGCTCCTCAATTCTCATCACATTCAACATTTTTCAGTCAACTGATTCACCTCCTTTGAAATCTCTTTGTTAATTGCTCCTCACACGTCTGTTACTTTGTACTAACTTTAACCCTGTTATTCTTCTCCCCTCCACCCCTGGCAAAGTCCTTCACCCTCACCGTAACTTATTTCTGACAGGTCATTTCCACACTCCCCATGATGATCTGCAGAAAACACCTTTAGGTAGCATTGACATCTCATGGTTCAATGACAGTTCTTACTTAAAAGGCAACAATGGCCAGTTTTCTGTAAATGTTTTATGTATTTTTGAGAAGATTGTGGATTTTCGGTTCATTGACTATGAGAACATATGTCCATTAAATTTAGATTGTTAATAGTGCTTTTCATATCTTCTCTATTTTCTTAATTTTCTATATTGCTATATTAAACAGTATACAGTGAAAAAAGAAAGGTGACAGAGGCAAATGTGCCGGGTATGAAACTGTAACTCCTTTTGATGTTGTTGAGGCAGCATCTTTATCCATGACTACTTTATCCCAACAGGTTGAATTAAACACTCTTACATGGACTTGCTTTTTAGCCAATGGCAAAAATGTCAATACTTACACTGATAGAAAATATACTTTTAAAGCACTTTCATGATTTAGGAATGTTGAGAAGCAACTTCTGTATTTCCAGCAAAAATGAAATTTAAAATGACCCCTAGTTTCAGGAATTATCAGATACAGTACTTTTACCTGCCACTTTACCTACTATTCAGCTTCTGAAGCATTCTAAAGTTGACTTTCTGGAAGCTAAGGGAAATCATCTTGCTGACATTTCCACAAGGAATGGTGCTCTTAAAGGAACCAACAGCAATCAAACCTCTAACTTGGTTCAAAGGGATATTTCCCCAAATGATAACAGAAAAACTGACTAGAGAAGCCCAACGATTGGCTGCAAAAAAAAAAAAAAAGGAAAAACAAGATTTAAAATTCAACAAGCATTGGTTTAATAAGGAGAGAAACCTCTGCTGCTGCTGCTAAGTCACTTCAGTTGTGTCCGACTCTGTGCGACCCCATAGACGGCAGCCCACCAGGCATCCCCATCCTTGGGATTCTCCAGGCAAGAACACTGGAGTGGGTTGCCATTTCCTTCTCCAATGCATTAAAGTGAAAAGTGAAAGGGAAGTCGCTCAGTCGTGTCCGACTCTTCGCGACCCCATGGACTGCAGCCTCCCAGGCTCCTCCGTCCATGGGATTTTCCAGGCAAAAGTACTGGAGTGGGGTGCCATTGCCCTCTAGTTTTGACCAAATAACAAACTAATCCTACTGAAGACTCTAAAAATTTCCACGGCTAACCATCGTACATGCACTAAACCATGCATTAGTCTACTGACAAAATGCTGGCATTTATCAGTCAGTATTGGTGCGGAAACACCAACAAGGCCACAGAAAGTCCTATCTCACTTGCTCCACTTGTCTGAAATACAACCCAGGGATTCTTGTCCATATTGTTCCTAGACATTTTAAGTTGTTTAATGGACCATTTAAGGTCTGGCTAATGGATTTCATGTAATTTCCTTCATCTCATGGATATAAATATGTTTTTGTCCCGGTCCATACGTTTTCATGCTGAACTGGAGCCTTTTCTTGAGATGGGCTATCGCCTCTTCTATGGCTAAAGTAGTTCTGAAAAAAGTACTCCAACCTGGAGAACTTGTTTTAAACTTCACAGTGGTTGAGAAACCAATTTTGCTGGTCAAGTACTTCTTTTTTCTTTTTTTTCCCTTCGCTGTTCTGTGTGGCACATGGGCTCTTAGTTCCCCATCCAGGGATGGAACCTGGGCCCCACGTAGCAGAAGCACAGTCTTAACCACTAGACCACCACAGAAGTCCCACTGGTCAGGTGCTTTGACAAGTCTGCACTATTTGGTTCATTTCACAACACTTTTGCTGTATTAACCACCCTCCATCCCCTTGTTTAGTCATATTCACTAACAGCCCTATTAACACTCAATTGACAAAATTTGTAGAGACCCTACAAATCCCTTGACCAAACACACTGCAGTTGATCCTTCTAAATCTCAGATCCATGCCTTCTGGAACTAATATACTTAGAGTCACCAGATGCCCAATGCCTTTGGCTCTTGCCTCTTTTGACCCACAACTTATTAAAGGAGAGATACTCCAGTATCACAAAGGCCTAATTGCTTCTACCAAAAATAACCATGCTTTGGTAGAACAATCTTTTCACAGGCACTCTCTGGAGACAAAGACCTTAAGCATCACACCTTAAAACCTGGAGATTTTTCTTTTGAAAAAGATACCTCCAGAAGATCTTACCAGAGAAGGCCTTTTCAAGTACTATTGACCAACCTCTGTGCTATGAAATTCAAGGGAACAGACTCTTATTTAGATTCCTATGACACAGTAAAGAAACAACTAAACTCTTGACTGAAACTACTTATCATCTGGTGACTGAAAGCAAAGATTTTCCAGAATTGAAGCAGATGACACCTAATGAGAGAGTTTTCCCAAGATATACAGATCAGGCTTGTTGGAATTTTGTTGCCACACCTTGCATGATGACATAATACTTCAAATAATCTCCAATATCTGTATCTTGATAACATATGGACATTAGGTTAAAATGTGCTTAAGAGTTCTCCCTCAAATATGACCTCAATAGGTCTCCAATCTGTGTACTTTCCCCCAATATGAGGTACTACACCCAGGAAAGACCCTTCTTGGTACTGACAGTCAAAAAAACCATTGAAACTGGAAAACTTGACTTTTTTTTGAGGGGCATATTTTCATTTCACTATTAATTTGACACATCTGAATCAAAGCATTCACAATACTTGATAAACTGAAGAGAATCATGTACTATATAGTCTTAGACAAAACGACAGAACAAACAGAACAATTAAAACTACATAAGGCCTTGGGGCTTCCCTGGTGGTCCAGTGGCTAAGACTCCATGTCCCAAAGCAGGGGGCCTGGGTTCAATCCCTGGCCAGGGAACTAGATCCCATATGCTACAACTAAAGATTCCATAGGCTGCAACTAAGACCTGGTGCAGCCAAATAAATTAATTTTAAAAAAACTACATAAGGCCTTAAAATATATCCATGTGCATGTGTGCATGCTAAGTCACTTCAATCAACCCTACAGACTGTAGCCCACCAAGCTCCTCTGTCCATGAGTTTCTCCAAACAAGAATACTGGAATGGATTGTCATGCCCTCCTCCAAAATACATCCACAGTGTGTATTATTTCAATATTCATTCATTTACAAATTAGACTACATATCATTAATTTTCTTTTTCTTTTCCTTTCATTGTTCTACTAAAACAGGATTCATTCAAGGAAAGGCAACTTGGTTTTTGGGTGAGTTTTATTATTTTACTATAATGGTTAATATAAAAGTTATGAATTAAACATTTTCTTATCTCCTGCATGCAGTAGTAAATCCATGAAATTCTTAGATACTAATTCAAACAACAGGTCTTATTCTTAAAAATGTTAAAGTGAAAAGGGATCAGTCTGTTTGTGGTCTTAAAGAACATCTAACGGACTTTCAGGGAAAACTTGACTGTTGATCCACCATGCTTTCAGAGAAAGATCTTGATCAAAAGGGGGAAGTGTAAAAAACTAGTAACAGAAACCCCAATTAAACAGAGTTGGGAAATCAGCAGGAGGAGCATTCATTTACTGGGACAATAGCAGGGCCCAAGAATAAGAACTCTTTTTCCTGACAACAACTCAGCCAGGAAAAAGTCATGGACTTCCTCATGAAAAAGAGAAAATCTGAACAGACCTATAACAAGTAAAGGAACTGAAATATTAATCTAAAATATTCCCATAAATGAAAGCCCTAGCCTGTTTTTGTAGCTTCACCGATGAATTCTATCAAATATTTTGAAAAGACATTCAAAGTAGGGAAGACAATCTGGCCTATCAATGAAGGTTCCAAAATACTTTTATCATAAGATTCTATCTTGAATGTTACTAATATTTTACCAAAACATTTATTATTAACAGGGGGAGTTTGCAAATTTAGCCAGTTTAGAATTCTTAACTGAGCACTTAAAGTCTGAATAAGAGTTTTATATAACACTAACAAAACAAAAGCCAACTTGAGGTAGCCCTGGGCCTTGTCTTATGAGACATTTCCTCAAAGACCTGATTTATCCTTCTTCTCCTTAAGGTCATCAGTTACATTAGTACAGCATTTATCAAGTAGGAGCAGAATATATTGCTAGGAATTTCAATCAGTTCAAGGATACCAATAACAATACAAACATTCTGGAACCCCAATTATCAGGGTTAAAAGAGTCTTGTAAGAGGGATTCCCAGATGACTCAGTGGTAAAGAATCTGCTTGCCAATGCAGAAGATGTGAGTTCGATGTGAGTTCAATCCCTGGGTCAGGAAGATCCCCTGCAGGAGGAAATGGCAACCCACTCCAGTATTCTTGCCAGGAAAATCCCATGGATAGAGAAGCCTGGTGGGCTACAGTCTTGGGGTCAGAGAGAGTCAGACACAAAAGAGCACACACACAACTATTATGTAAAGCTTTGGTACTCACAAAGCTTTCTTTAAAACATAATTCCAGCTGTTTTTTGTTGTTGTTTTTTTGTTTTTTTTACAAATAAACAAAAGGCCCCCCACACAAAGGAAGTGCTTAGAAGAATGCACAACACACACTTGCTGTATTAAAGTAGCTATTATTTTTATTAGTGAAACACTGTATTTTTAACAGAACTTCAGAAGTAAGAAACGTGATTTTGGGAGAAAAGTAATCAGTAGCACCAAGAGTTTACTTTGGTATTCTTGTAAAGATACCGGACACAGTGGATTGCTGGCTTGAGAAAAAGGATAGGACTATCCTTAAAAGACTGACTCTTGCCACTTCCCTCTGCTCCCCACATTCTCTCATCTCCAACCAGCTCGTCACAATAGCCTCTGTCAGCTCCTCCAGTGAGTCAGATTTTTTTCCTACCTCAAGATCTTTCCACTGCTGTTCCCTCAACCTCAAAGGGCACAGAGCCTGGACTCAACAAATATTTGTTCAATAGATAAATTTGGAACTCTTTTAAATGAAGATAGAAGTTAAATCCCTGATAATGTACAATGCTGCCACATAAGAAAATCTGAGGAAAGATGGTAAGAGGTGTGACCACAAAAAAGATGAATGAGCAAATACAAAGGAGTACGCAGAGGTAACCAGGAGAGCTGGAGTGAAATTTTTTGTGTGTTTTTTAATTTTTACAATATTCTATTGGTTTCTGCCATACAACAATACAAGTCAGTCATAATTGCAGTGAAGTTTTAAGGAGATAGGTAACATTTTTAAATTCTCAAGATTGAAAGAATCACTGTATTTGGCAATAATTTAGAGAAAGAACCCTGAAAAAGTAATTTTCCATGAAGTTGGAAGGGGCATGGGGTAAAGGTCAGATTGTTAAGGAAAAATAAGTCAGCTAAAACAGATTAATTTGCCAAAATTTAGTCTGCTTGATAAGGAAAATAAGGATCCAAGAAGGCGATTTTAGGGACAAACTGTTTTTTGAGGGATCAAGACCATCTCCAAGAAAAAGAAATGCAAAAAGGCAAAATGGTTGTCTGAGGAGGCCTTATAAATAGCTGAGAAAAGAAGAGAAGACAAAGGCAAAGGAGAAAAGGAAAGATATATCTATTAGAATGTGGAGTTCCAAAGAATAGCAAGGAGAGATAAGAAAACCTTCCTGAGTGATCAGTGCAAAGATATAAACAACGGAATGGGAAAGACTAGAGATCTCTTCAAAAAACTTAGAGATACCAAGAGAACATTTCATGCAAAGATGGACACAACAAAGGACAGAAATGGTATAGACCTAACAGAGGTGGCAAGAATATACAGAAGAACTACACAGAAAAGATCTTTATGACCTGGAAAACCACGACGGTGTGATCACCCATCTACAGCCAGACATCCTGGAGTGCAGTCAAGTGGGCCTTAGGAAGCATCACTACAAAGTTAGTGGATGGAATTCCAGTTGAGCTTGGGGCTTCCCTGGTGGCTCAGAGTATAAAGTGTCTGCCTGCAATGCAGGAGACCCAAGTTCGATCCTTGGGTGGGGAAGATCCCCTGGAGGAGGGCATGGCAACCCACTCCAGTACTCTTGCCTAGAGAATCCCATGAACAGAGGAGTCTGGCGAGCTACAGTCCACGGGTTCGCAAAGAGCCGGACACGCCTGAACGACTTCACTTTATTTCAAATCCTAAAAGATGATGCTGTGAAAAGTGCTAGATTCAATATGCCAGCAAATTTGGAAAACTCAGCAGTGGCAACAGAACTGAAAAACATGTTTTCATTCCAATCGCAGAGAAAGGCAATGCCAAAGAATGTTCAAACTACTGTACAATTGCACTCATCTCACATGCTAGCAAAGTAATGCTCAAAATTCTTCAAGGTAAGGTTCAACAGTATGTGAACCAAGAACTTCCAGATGTTCAAGGTGGATTTAGAAAAGGCAGAGGAACCAGAGATCAAACTGTCAACATTCGCTGGATCATCGTAAAGCAAGAGAGCTCCAAAAAAAAATCTATTTCTGCTTCATTAACTACGCCAAAAGCCTTTGTCAGTGTGGATCACAACAAACTTGAAAATTCTTCACGAGATGGGAATACCAGATCATCTGACCTGCCTCCTGAGAAATCTGTATGCAGGCCAAGAAGCAACAGCTAGAACTGGACATGGAACAACAGACTGGTTCCAAATTGGGAAAGGAGTACATCAAGGCTGTATATTGTCACTCTGCTTGTTTAACTTATATGCAGAGTGCATCATGCAAAATGTAGGCTGGATAAAGCACAAGCTGGAATCAAGATTGCCAGGAGAAATATCAATAACCTCAGATATGCAGATGACACCACCCTTATAGCAGAAAGTGAAGAGGAACTAAAGAGCCTCTTGATGAAAGGACAGTGAAAAAGCTGGCTTAAAACTGAACATTCAAAAAACTAAGATCATCACTTCATGGCAAATAGATGGGAAACAATGGAACAGTGATAGACTATTTTCTTGGGCTCCAAAATCACTGCAGATGTTGACTGTAGCCATGAAATTAAAAGACACTTGGCTCCTTGAAAGAAAAGCTATGACCAATCTAGAGAGCAGATTAAAAAACAGAGACATTTGCCAACAAAGGTCCAGCTGGTCAAAACTATGGTTTTCCCAGTAGTCATGTTCAGATGTGAGAGATGGACCATAAAGAAAGCTCAGTGGTGAGGAACTGATGCTTTTGAACTGTGGTGTTGCAGAAGACTCTTGAGTCCCTTGGACTTCAAGGAGATCCAACCAGTGCATCCTAAACGAAATCAGTCCTGAATATTCATTGACTGATACTGAAGCTCCAATACTTTGGCCACCTGATGTAAAGAACTGACTCAGTGGAAAAGACCCTGATGCTGGGAAAGACTGAAGACACGAGAAGGGGACGACAGAGGATGAGATGGTTGGATGTCATCACGGGCTGGATGGACATGAGTTTGAGCAAGCTCGTGGAGCTGGTGATGGACAGCGAGGCCTGGCAATGCTATACGCAGTCCAGGGGTCGCAGAGTCGGAAAGGACTGAGCAAAACTGAACTGAACTGGTAGGAGACTAAGGAAGCAGGTGAAGAGGCAAACAACTAATGTACAAACGGAGTAAAAATAAAACCTATATCCTGAAGACACTGTGCGTCCCTATTTGTCCAGGTTTGTAACTGCCACAGTGCTTTTCGCACACACTATCTTACTGTTCCCCAGCTCTCTGATGACACATCCTCTAATTCGATAGTGTGTGCGAAAAGCACTGTGGATGTTAGAAACCTGGGCACAGCATCAATTCTTCGGCGCTGAGCTTTCTTTATGGTCCCTTGACTGGCAGCATTAAGCATCAAAAGGAACTTGTTAGAAATGCACATTCTTGGGTTCCACACCGATAGGATTCAGGTGAGTTTCAGCAGTGTGTTTTAACAAATCCTCCAGCGCATCTGATGATCTCCAAGTTCCCACAATCATACTCAGGAGGGAACTACGGAGACCACTGCAGGGATGGCGGCCGCAGTCGGAGGACCAAACTTCCTGCTGATCCCTACCTGAATTTTCCTCGCTTCTAGCAGTGGTAGTACACGACCCCACCCAGCCACCACCGCGGAGCAACGTTGCCGCGCTTCGGACTTAGCCTGTGCAAGCTCTTTCCAACTTCAGCCGGAGAAGAGACCAGAAAAGAACGCCTTACTAAGCTCCGCTCCCACCCACGAACGTCCTGGGCGTCCCCAGCCTTCCGGCTTCAACTTCCGGCGCAGGGGGAGGGTGTGGGAGGGGGAGTGGGTGGAAGGGTCGGTGCGGAAGGGACTTGGGACGGACGTATCCAACTTCCTCGGCACCGGCGGGGGTGGTGGGGGATATTCGTTCTCCCAATCCCCTCCAGGTGCTAACTAAGAGGCCGGAGGACACGGCGGTGGAAGAAAGATGGGCTAGTCTAGTCTAGTGTCCGGGAAACCGGGAACCCAATAAAAGAATAAAGAATCTTTGAAAATCACGTTCGCTTCCTTTCCCACCCCAGGCCGCTGAGCCGTATCCAGGAGGGGCGGAGAAGGGTGGGTAGGGCACCGGAGAAAGAAATCTCGCGATAGGAGACCGGCCGGGGCGGGGGTGGCACCTCTTCCCTCCTCCTCCTCCTCGCGTTAGTTCCGGTAGCAGAGGAGACTCCGCCGCAGTTGCTGCCACCTCCGGGGTTTCTGGCTCTTTTCTCATCGCCTTAAATTCGGTGAGTCGCGGGGCTTGCTCATCTCGGGCCGAGATTGCGGCCCCTAGTTGCTAGGTAGAGGGTGAGGGAGCCGGTGGGTCTTTTGCGGCCGAATTTGGATGGGCCCAGGCGGAGGCCGCCGCATGAAGCCGGACCAGATCTCGAGGTTGGATTCGGGGGTCGGAGCCGCTGCTTCAGCGGCGAGATCGAGAGGCGGCTGTCCGAGCCGGAACGCGGGGCGCGGGTGTGCCCCGCGGCTCCACGGACGGAGGCAGTGGGCGAGGCAGGCCCTCGTCCAGCCCTGCCCGGCCTGGGTAACAAAGCCGCCGCGGCCTCTGTTGGGTGATGTACGCGTGGGGGGTTCCGGCGGGCGGGGCGGAGGGGCCGCCACCACCGCTGCCGCCGCCTCCACCGCCGCTGCTTTCGCTGGAGGGCGGGCGGATGTACGGGGCGGCGGGGCCCCCGGCGAGAAGCGCCTCGGCGCCTTTGGTCCGCTCGTTGCGGCGGCCGCCACCGCCGACCACGGGGTCAGTGGAGAAGGGGCTGCGGGCGAGGAGCAGCCCTTGGGCGGGGGTGGATTATCCGTCGCTGGGCTGGAGGCCCGGGAAGGGTTGAATGGGGAGCCACGTGCCCGGGCATGAGGCTTGCCTTGTAAGGTATGGGGCAGAGGAGGCTAGGCCCGCTCTCAGCCACTTTTTGCCGGCTGGAGTGGTGCAAGCGACCGCTACGGTCCGGGGCACGACTTAAGGGTAGGGTGGTGCTGCCCTTGGATGAAGGGATTAGCCTTCTGATAGCGTCTTTAAGTTGACATACATGTTTTGGATACCTGCTGATTACGGTGGTCGTTTCTGTAGCCCTCTGTGGTGCTCAGAGTAGTGGAAGATGAAGGCGAATTTAAACAGGAACGAGGAGGAGACTGCTTATGATGGGTGGTTTGCCACTAGTCGCAGTGGCGCTGTGAAGTCATTTAAAAGTGGCCTTCACATTTCATCTTTAAAAAGGTTTTTGTGGGGAGAAATGCAGGTTTTGAACTTACATTTAATCAAGCAAAGGTAATTCTTTGTGCCCGTCCCACGTCTATTGCTAGGTTGAAAGTGTATGTTCTGTGTAGTTTATCCGTGACTAGGCGAAGGTTTGATGCTTTGTTTTTAAAATGAATGTTATGGCACTGATATTTTTAAGGCCTTATTTTCCCCCCTTAGGGTGTCTTTTATGAATAATCAAAAGCAGCAAAAGCCAACGCTATCAGGCCAGCGTTTTAAAACCAGAAAAAGAGGTAAATATTTATATTTTAATATCTTCTCTTCAGACCTCCAGAATAACTTATATCTTGGTTCCTCTGGCAGGCTATTGCTTAAAGGGAAACTACCAGAAAAGGGCTTGAATTTGTAGTTGACTGCCATTTCAGATATACCCTTACTGTTTCTACTGCCTTTAAGATTTGTGATATCAACATAGATACATCTAAGCAGGCTAGTGAATGGTCTTTATTGTGAACATACAGTGACTCTAAACAGAAAAAAAAAGTATAGACTTCGGGGCTTCATTTTCACTCGCTAAATTTCATTTAAGCAAGATTTTACTTGAGAGAAAAGGTTAGTTTATAAAAGGAGAACTCCTAATGTGATTACTAGTTTCATCCAAGCTATGTGAACATTTGTGAGAGAAAAATCAGACTTTAACCCATGGAAGTTAACTGTGGAACAGAGTTCACATTGCACTGTCTTTTGAAACTATTTCCTCACAGACTTAGGTTTTTGTTTTAAAGCACAAGAATTGCATTAACTACTTGTATTTTATTAGGTACTTTGGCGAATATTGAATACTGTAGTAACTCACAATACAAAGTTAAATGAGATGTGGTCTCAGATATATTTGTATTAGCTTTAATGTTTTACCCCTAAACTTTTCAATGTTATTGCTCAAAAGTACATATTGACCTTATCTTACAGGAAACTTTTAGGAAATAAAGAACTGGGTTGGCTACTGGTTATAAATTATGTTTTTCAACCCTGAGTGGCAGACACTTTGAGATGTATATTGCAGAATCTTTTTATAATTTCTAATTGTAGCCTGCTGCCTTACAGCAGGAAATGAGTGTTTTGATTCTAGTCTTTGAAGATTCATTAAGTTTTAGGCCAGTAAATTTTCTCAAGAGGAAGAATAGTTGGGAACCAGAACAATTCTATCATGGAAAAGCCTGTATATGTTATCTGGTATAATACATTATCTAGTAGTTTTAATATTGTTGTTAGTATCAGGAAGATATGTCACTTCCTCAGTTGCAGATTGAGATTACTCATGGTCTCTTAATTCTTGATAATTGGATCCTGATTTGCCTGGAACTGAATAGAGTTCTCAGGACATAGGCCTTTCAGTGTTGCAAACAAGAAAAGTCCTAGGCAAACTTTGGTCACCCTAGTGCTATGTAGAAATTAAGACATCATCTAACCTAGATAGGGAGATCAAAGCCTACCCTGGGTGTGTGATGGCAGCACAGTAAAGGCTGGGTATATACCCAAGGCACTGTGCAGTGTGCTTTCTGTTTTATTTATGTCATTTAATATTCAGAACAACTTCATGAGATGGATCCTACTCTTAATCACCATTTACCTCAGGAGCATTCAGACATGAAGAATGCACTGAGTTGCTCAACTTCAGATAGCTAAGTGCTGGTCTCAGTTTAAATCCAGAGCCTCTACTCATAACTGCTCCATGTCATGTATTGGATACTCAAAAAATGTACTTTCTAAAAATTATCTTAATAAGTATTCAAGTGATTTTTTTTTTTTTTAAGTAGAAAGTGTTATGGTCATTTAAAGAAAATCAAGAGGTGTCCCTACTTAGACAAAATTTCACTCAGGAATAAAGTTTACCTGAAGTATAGAAGATACCCGAATTTCACACATTCCAGGTGGAAATTGTCTCCTAGCAGTAGGAACACACCAGCTCATTTAGGTCACTTAGGAGACCTGCGTGAAAAAATAGACAGAAGCCGTACAATTCTTGTGATAGGCAGTCCTGCCTTGCACTCGCAGAGGTGCAACTTGCAAAGGATGTATGTTTAGTCTCCTGTTGTGTTTGCTTGTGTTACAGGTCTTAGGCAATTAAGTAGCATTTGTTTTTTCCAGATATTTAAATAAGTGAAATTGTAACGAACGTGGTTAACTTACTCAGTAGTTACAGCTTTGTAAGGCAGTGGTTTCATGCCCTTTTAAAACTTAAATGATTTGGGGTTTTCCCTCCAGATGAAAAAGAGAGGTTTGACCCTACTCAGTTTCAAGACTGCATTATTCAAGGCTTAACTGAAACTGGTACTGATTTGGAAGCAGTAGCAAAGTTTCTTGATGCTTCTGGAGCAAAACTTGATTACCGACGATATGCAGAAACACTCTTTGACATTCTGGTGGCTGGTGGAATGCTGGGTAAGTGTCTGGGTCTTGTGGGAAGTGTATTGTATGGGGATTATGTAAAACCCAGCATATGAACTGTTTGACAGACATATCAAATCAGGATGGCTTTGTTTCTTGTTTGTTTTCTTTTTTTAAACCCCCTTAAGATTTTCACTTTTTTTTTCTTCTCAAATTATAGTAAATTTGCAGATTGCCTTGCTCTGTATAGCTTTATATTTGAAATCCATAACAGAACCGTAACATTTGGGGAAGACTTTTCAGTCTGATACGTTAAGTCCCAAAACATCTGTCATAGGTGATTTTTCCAACTTCTGTTTGCATACTCACAGTTAATGAAATCTATATCTCTTGTTCTGTCTTACCAAGTACTTTATACAGACAACCCTCTATATCCAAGGTTCCACATCCATGGATTCAACCCAACTGTGGATCAAAAATTTTCCAGGGAGGAGCAGAAAGTTCCAAAAAGCAAAACTTGGATTTTCCGTATCCAGCAACTGTTTTTAGCATTTACATTGTATTTGATATTACATACAACCTGGAGACCGTTAAAATATACAGAAGGATAAATGCAGGTTGTATATAACTACTATGCCCCTGGTAACCCTGGTTCAATTCCTGGGTTGGGGAGATGCCCTGGAGAAGGGATAGCCTACCCACTCCAGTATTCATGGGCTTCCCTGGTGGCTCAGGTAGTAAAAAATCTGCCTGCAATGCAGGAGACCTGGGTTTGATCCCTGGGTTGGGAAGATCCCCTGGAGGATGGCATGGCAACCCACTCCAATATTCTGGCCTGGAGAATCCCCAGGGACAAAGGAGCCTGACGGGTTACAGTCAGTTGGTTCACAGAGAGTCAGACACAACTGAGTGACTAAGCACACACATTCCCTTTTATATAAGGGACTTGAGTATTGACAGATTTTGGTGTCCACTAGAGTCCTGGAGCCAATTCAGGACAGTACTATACCTGAGTCCATAGGGTGGCAGAGTTGGACACAACGTAGCAATTGAACAACAAGCACCTGGAGCCTAATTCTGCACTCTTCTGTGTATTAGCCACTAGCTAATTATCAATCGCTTAGAATGTGCCAAGTACAAATTGAGAGGTTCAAATACACATTGGATTTTGGAGACAATGTTAAATAGAATAAGACATCTCAATAATACTTTGACTACTAAAATGTTAATATTTTTAATGTGTTGGGCTAAAGTATATCAAAATTAATTTCACTTCTTATTTTTAATGTGGCTGCTAGGACATGTAGAATTACATTATGTGGCTCACATTATATTTCTACTCATAGCCCTGCTAATTTACTCCTGCCTTCACTCTCAGCAGCTCAGGATATCTTAACAGAATGTGATACTTAGTTATATATCCTCAATTGATGCTGGTAATTTCATTTCCATGGCTCCCTAAAGTATTCCAAAATGTTTTCACAGTAACATTGTATTGAACCTCACACCAGGCTGCTGGAATGAGAACTCTAACTTGTGTACATGCAGAATGGAGGCTTAGAGAGGCTTCATAGCTTGCATGTAGTCAAACAGTTGCTCAGTGGTGGAACTGTGAGATCAAAAAGAAAGGTTGAAATAATTATTAATTTTAAATGAATGACATTGCAAATTTTTTTGTAAAATATACTTTAGCCCCAGGTGGTACACTGGCAGATGACATGATGCGTACAGATGTCTGTGTGTTTGCAGCACAGGAAGACCTAGAGACCATGCAAGCATTTGCTCAGGTAAATGAAACTTTACATAATTCAGTTAGTGTTATCCATCTGGCTAATGTTTAAGGAATAGTCTGCTTTTAAGAGGTTGGTGGTAGAAGGTTGAAGGAATTTGAGCTGAAAGTTTAGAGGTATTCTTGGTGTACAGTATGATTTGGAAACTTTAAAATGCATTGAAGAAAAGAATAGAAAAAAATTGAATTACATTTCCTTTTCTTGTTTTTCTAGAATTAATCCATTTTTTAAGGAAAAAAAAATCTCATTTGAAAGTTCATACAAGTGCATCTAACCTAGGGGTTGTTGTCTTTGTCATTTAGAAAGTAGAACTATATTTTATGATCTTCTGTTAATATCCTACAGATAGATAAATGACTTGTATTTGAGCAGTAATTAATTTGTGCTTTGATACTTTGGCAATAAAAGTCTGCTGGGGCTGGTGATTAAAAGTGTTAACATTATTGGTATATTGTAGGATTTTGGAAAGGACAAGACTCCCTAAGCTGATTAAACATCTAATGAAAGGTTCATTTCTTTGCTGTTCTAGAGATACTGTGGAGAGGTCTTAGTTTCCCTGATTTAGATCTTTTGGGTATCTGACATTTTTACATGCGAAGTTATTCAGTTCCTTTATTAATTCTTATAGGTTTTTAACAAGTTAATCAGGCGCTACAAATACCTGGAGAAAGGTTTTGAAGATGAAGTTAAAAAGGTATGAGCAGCAATATCCTTTGTGGAAAACAAAAGGTTGGGGCCAAAGAAGGGGATGTTAAATCCTAATTCTGCCATGGTTTTGAGATAATTTTAGATAGTTAGGTGGCTGTCTTTGAAATGAAGTTTGGAGTATATCATGTAGTTTAATTTGCTGTACACTGTTTCTTAGTTCTGTGTTCAAACAAGTGGCAAAGTGGTAAAAAAAATCCAAGTGGAGTTTGTTCAAAAGTCAGAGTAACAGATCAGAGCTAAATACCTTGACAAAGAGAAATTTACCATGCTTGCTATCAGAGTCAGATAGTGTACATATCGGTGCACAGGAAATTTGGTAAGGTTAATATGAACTCATTCAATACTCTGAAAAGCCCTGTGAAGCAAGTTTCATTATACACATTTACATGTGGACGAGAGGAAACTGCACCAGAGGTTAAGTGTCTTGCCCAAGATTATTCAACTAGTGAATATTATAACTGAGATATAAACTTGAGTGATTAGACCTCAGAGCCCATAGTTTTAACCAATATATGCTTTACTGCTTCTTTTTATATAATACAGTTGCTCTTTTAACCCTTGACTATTTACCTTAAAAGCTGCTGCTGTTCTTAAAGGGTTTTTCAGAGTCGGAAAGGAACAAGCTGGCTATGTTGACTGGTGTTCTTCTGGCTAATGGAACACTTAATGCATCCATCCTTAATAGCCTTTACAATGAGAATTTGGTTAAAGAAGGTAATCAATCTTTCATAAATGGATAATCTCTAGTTGGCTGAGAGTGGTATAGATAAGAGCATAAAAGATGAACTGATATAAAAGTTAGGATATAGTTTGTGTAGATTTGACTTGTGTGGTAGTGATAGTTTTTTTAACTAGTATCCTTGAATTTAATTGGTTCATTTTAATTCAGTCATTTAATGTATAACTTTAGCATTTAGACACACACCAAATATCCAGGGTCTAGACAAAATGGGATTGATTGTAAAGTAAAAATAGAAATGCTGTGGAAACCCAGAGAGATTAATTCCAATTGGGAAACTTGGGAACATTTTGAATAGAAAAAATGGGGGAAATGGCAAACTGAAAAGAAAAACAAATCCCTTTTATGATATCCATAGTTAAATTGTTCTGTACAGAACTGAAAAGCTAACTTTTTTTTTAAACTTTGATTACTGAGTATTTAACAAGCCTTAATGTAATTCTCAGAACAACTCTGTCAAATGTAAGAATTGTCACTCTCATTTTACACATCAGAAAAATCTAACTTGACTAACAGTACACCACTAACAAGTAGTAGAATAGAGAAATTGAAATGGGTTGGTAAACAGTGGCAGAGGGAAGTTTGGGGATAAAGTGAATAATCCTGTGTGCTGGACCTTCAGAGAGAGAACATGGGGAGACAAAGTAATTGAAATCCAAGAAGGTACTTCTGTTAAATAAGCTCTGTTTTTCTACAGGGGTTTCAGCAGCTTTTGCTGTAAAGCTCTTTAAATCATGGATAAATGAAAAAGACATCAATGCAGTAGCTGCAAGTCTTCGGAAAGTGAGCATGGATAACAGACTGATGGTTTGTGACTTTTCATTCTTCACTTTCTTGACAACACTTAAGGAAAATGTAACCGGCAGCTTTCTCATTTTTAATCTGAGAGAGGGAAAGTGTTTTTTTTTTTTTTTTTTAAATGATTTGAAGACCATTTAACCAGATTAAATTCTCATTTCAGGAACTTTTTCCTGCCAATAAACAAAGCGTTGAACACTTCACAAAGTATTTTACTGAGGCAGGCTTGAAAGAGCTTTCAGAGTATGTTCGGAATCAGCAAACCATAGGAGCTCGTAAGGAACTCCAGAAAGAACTTCAAGAACAGATGTCCCGTGGTGATCCATTTAAGGATGTAAGTATTTCACCAGAGTGAGTTTTAATAATAGCTGTAGAATGTTATGCTGGGGCTTTGCCTCAATCTTTTTCATATCTGGTGCCTTACATGTGCCCCAAAATCCAAATAGTTGGGGATTTTGTGGGGTGCAGGCCAATAGACAGACCTTTCTGTTTTCATCATGGGCTTTTCTTAGGTAGTTTCCCTATGTGTAACAAAAGGTTTAGAAGTAGAAGTCTATATCTTCTAGTTTTAAAAGTTGTGTGGTTGTATGTGGTCTTCCATCATTGCTAGTTGCATGGAAAGGTCTTTATGCTTTTTTGTAAGTTTGATATGTATAGTATCAAACTTAGTTCTGTACTAAATATCATACTTCTTTCTGTACAAAATTTGGATTGTTTTGCAGATAATTTTGTATGTCAAGGAAGAAATGAAAAAAAACAACATCCCAGAACCCGTTGTCATTGGAATAGTATGGTCCAGCGTAATGAGCACTGTGGAATGGAACAAAAAAGAGGAGCTTGTAGCAGAGCAAGCCATCAAGCACTTGAAGGTATTAGAATTGTGCCTGATAAAACATTACTTTTGTAAGTGGGGATAAGTGCACCGTCAGTGTACTTTTCCAAAAGGATTTATCATATCCTATGGTTTCTGGGGGTAAACCACCAGTAAGTAGACAAATAACATATGAAATATGAGGATTCTCTCTTTTTTCCCTTTAAAATATTAAGATTGTAGTTGCAGTTATCTGGAATCCTTGGTTTAGTATTGCTTCTTTGATTTAAATGCATAAGAGATTTTACTGCCTTTTTTAAAAAAAAAAAACTTCCACTAAATAGAATATATAGTGATTGTAAAAGATGAGTTTGTACTGAATGTACAAATTCAGTGCATTCAATACAAATTCATTGTACTGAATGACTAAATCTTTTCTCCTTTTCCTTTAAAAGCAATACAGCCCTCTACTTGCTGCCTTTACAACTCAAGGTCAGTCTGAGCTGACTCTGTTACTGAAGATTCAGGAGTACTGCTATGACAACATTCATTTCATGAAAGCCTTCCAGAAAATAGTGGTGCTTTTTTATAAAGGTAATTTAAATTTTGAATTTTATTAATATGTTTATTGCAAAACCTAGAAAACTCAAAATAATTCTAATGAGTAGTTCTCTGAACATCAGTACCCTAAAGTATTTCAGTCTAATCATAGGGCTGAGTTGTCTGATATAATTGGATACATTTTTAGTGCATTATTATTAAAACATCTCTAAAGCCTTCCTGATGAGCCTCAGACTTCACCTGCTGCAGTCTCTTCCCCAGACAAATGATTTTCTTGGTTCCCATATTTTAAACCCAAAGGCCTATCTGCAGCCCCAGATTTTTTTTTTTTAAAAGCACCCTGTGCATTGGTGATTATCAACTTGTGGTTGCTGCTGCTGCTGCTGCTGCTGCTAAGTCACTTCAGTCGTGTCCGACTGTGTGTGACCCCATAGACGGCAGCCCACCAGGCTCCCCTGTCCCTGGGATTCTCCAGGCAAGAACACTGGAGTGGGTTGCCATTGCCTTCTCCAATGCATGAAAGTGAAAAGTGAAAGTGAAGTCGCTCAGTCGTGTCCAACTGTTTGTGACCCCATGGACTGCAGCCTACCAGGCTCCCCTGTCCGTGGGATTTTCCAGGCAAGAGTACTGGAGTGGGATGCCATTGCCTTCTCCACAACTTGTGGTTAGGTTTCCTAAAGTATCTATACCTCCACTTACTTCTCCAGAATGTTCAGAAGTAAGTCTTTAAAGTCCTCATTTAATTCTGGAAAAGTTAATAAATAACTTTTAATTTTATCAATAAAACACTGGACTTTTAAGTAAAATCACAGTACCACATGTAAAATAATCTTTTTAATTATCTATCAAATATCCCTAATCATTTATCACAAGATTTCTCAACCTTGACACTACTGTTTGGAGCCAGAAAGCTCTTTTGTAGATGACTGTTCCATGCGTTAGAGAGTGTTTAACAGCATCCCTGGCATCAGCCAGCAGGTGCCAGTAGCACATCTCCCCAGTGCAACAGCCAGCAACGTCTGTAAACATTGTCTCATGTCGCCAGGGGATCAGGTTGCCTTCCGTGGAGAGAATCACTCTACAAGTTGATAAAGTTTCTTAGTATATGGTTCTCATTTCATCTTTTCTACTTTTCTTTAAAAAATAAATTTGTTGAAGAAACTAGTTGAGTGTTGAACACAGATTTATTTTGTAAGCAACAAAAATAATTGATTTTACGCCACATTTCAGTAAAAACAAAAATGCTCTGAAGGCATGTGCACCTTAGGGAGTTCTGACTCTGCCTCAGTTACTCAAGTACTGTATGAATACTGCACAGATGTAAAGGGTGCTCTCTTCTTTACAGCTGAAGTTCTGAGTGAAGAACCCATTCTAAAATGGTATAAAGATGCACACGTTGCCAAGGGGAAGAGTGTCTTCCTTGAGCAAATGAAGAAGTTTGTAGAGTGGCTCAAAAATGCTGAAGAAGGTAAGTCTTTTCATTTATGCAGTCTGTTTGGTAAAGCCTGAGAACTTATTTTAATGTGGACAAGAATATGTCCATACATGTCATCCTTCATTCAGATATCATTTTGTACCTAAAGTACAGATTTTTGTTCATTCATGACACACCTCCAAAAACTCGTTTACTTTAAGGCAGAGGAGAAAAACTAGACTTCAGGTATTTTGATGACTTGGCCATAATACTAAAATTCTTAGGAAAATTGAAAATTTTGAGAATGTGTATATTAGTCAATCACTCATGTCCGACTCTGGAACCCCATGGGCTGTAGCCTCCCAGACTCCTCTGTGCATGGAATTCTCCAGGCAAGAATACTGGAATTGGGTTGCCATGCCCTCCAGGGGATCTTCCCAACCCCGGAACTGAACCCGGGTCTCCTGCATTGCAGATTTCTTTACCAGGGAAGTCCAAATATTTATGAATTTTGAGATTTGCAGATGCATATTTTTTTGTATCCTCCTCATATGAATATATCATTATTAATTAAAAAATTTAAAGTTATAAATGGAACTTTTATTTTCTGATATTATGTAATGCTTGATTGCACTTTTCCCCTTTTCTAGAATCTGAGTCTGAAGCTGAAGAAGGTGACTGAATTTTGAAACTACACCCTCAGTAAAGCAAACAGGAGTTGTAGATAAAATGTCATGTCTCATGTGTCCTGGTTCTTACATCTTCCTACCTCCCTATATCAAGCATGATATAAGGGCTTTCATGGCAAATTTTATTTTAACTGTTTCTATGGTTACTGGAAATATTGGATTTAGTTTCTAAAACCATGTTTTAAGTAGCTCAGGAGCTATAGATTTGAATCTGATGTTGCATTAGTCTTTTCAGTTATCTTCTACCTCCTGTATTTTCTACTGTAATAATGTAATTTAAGGCCTTCCACAATGAACAGTTCACTTTATTCCCTGGGTTTTCTATATAAACAGTTTTCAAGATATGATTTGGTTAAAAATAATTTGTTATAAAAATTCTGTTTGCAAATTAAACTGTAAAAGTATCCAATGTCTCAGAAGGCAATGATTTGTGTGATAATTTGATATGCCCAAAGCCCTGCTCATCAATGAAAACTATCATATACAGTAATTGAATTCATTAACATGAATCTTGAGTATTTGGACCATTGCTTCCATGTTAACATTTTCTTGGCATTTTTAGCCCCAGATGTACTTGAGCTCAATTGTCTGCTCTCTGATTTTCATTCCCTAAAATGAAGCCATGGAGAACAAACTTGAAAATGGGGTATTTGGGAAATTGTATGTGGCAAAGGTAGTGGGAAGAAAAAAGTTAAGCTTTTTCCCATTGAGAAACTTCTACATACAGTTTGTTTCTTTCCACACAAAACAAATGAATATTCTTTTCACAAAGCCATTTTCAAATATACCTTGGAAAAAGCCTTGCCATTTAAAATATTTTACACTTATCCTGCACTTAGATTCGTGAGAGAGGACTGAAAATAGTGCGAGTAAAGCAAATGACTGTACTAAACCCAGAAAATTGTTGAAAGAAAATGATCAGCATGTTCTAATTGGGACTCCAAATATAACTCAATATTGCCTGTTGGCTTAGCATATTTGTTGTAAAGAGAGAAGTATGGTGATAATGATGTTTTGCTACTTGGTCATAGTGGACCAGCTTCATTCTCTTCACAGGTTCGTTTATGACTCAATTATCTGGCTGTTAACTTAACCTAGTTGCCAGTTTTTTAAATTGCCATGAGCCAAATCTCTTCTATACAGTTGATCCATTTATTTTAATGGCTGCCTTTTAAATTTCCATCTTTTCTTGCTGCTACCTGTCTTTATATGTGTCATTAGAAAACAAAGTGTGGCCACGCTTTTAGCTGGAAAGATTTCATGTTGAAAGTGAACACTTTGAAAGTTTTTTGACTGGAGAAAGAAACAAGCTTGGAATAATGCCAAGAGACTTGAGTGGGAATTGCCTTTTTCAAAGGTGCCATTCTTATGAGCCAAGAATTTGTGTTTAGAAGTTTATCTTAAGGGAATAACATGTAATATAGTTTGAAATAAAGGTATAACCTTATGAAGAAGAGCATTATAATTGATACCATTGTGAAGGGGGTGAAATTGTTAAATGAATGAGTTTTGATAAAGCTTTCATGCACAGGCAAAATGTATTCACTAGGTTTCTACATAGTGATCTGCTTTTACTTTGTAATTTGTAGTCCTCAAAAGACTTTTTTTAAAAAATAAAGTCCATCCTTACACTTAGGTTTATATAGGTCAGTCTTCTCTTTTTTTTTTTATTTTTTGTTAGTAAATTCCACGCTGATACCTAGTGGTAACTGTATGTATGTTATGCGTCACCTGTATCTACTGTGTAACCATTAAATAATTGCTCTTTTCATCCTTATGACTCCCAACTTCACAGAATTCTGATGTAGCAGAAGTTACATTAACATTTCTACAACCAAACCATTGCATGTTACTGCAGTACAGAGTGTACCTTGTTTATTATATACTGTGTATAGTGAAAGTGTGTGTAGTTTTCCAGAAAACTACATTATGATCTTTGATCAGTTTTTTCCTTCATAATGACAAAGTAGTGTTTACTTACTACAGTATTAACAGTAAATGGATGTCACCTATGACAGTATAGTGTAAAGAAAGGGAATGCTTTCTAAAAAGAATTAGATTTTCATTCTGAATTTTAAGTGGCAATTTTAAGTCTCAGCTGCCAGTGCCAACCTCAGATATGTAAATATAGATGTTAAGATTGTACTTGTAATCCTGATCCGATAAATGTTCATTGATTTTCCTAACTTGGTGTCAGTTTCTAAGGATAAGTCTCCTCTTAGATACCATAATTAATGTGTGCTTAGAGCTGATTAAATTTCTTAATTATTCTGGGAGTATTGTCCTAGAGACGTTTATTATATTCTTAAGAAAATTGCAAATGCCACAGGCTGTTTTAACACAGCATAGTGATGGTGGGGAGAAATGCTTGCGACTGAGATTTATTTCCAGTTCCGTGTTTTTAAAGGTTCTTTTCTCATCAGCGCTAGCCCTAAGGCGTTTTAAACTTGAGCAGCGCACCAGTGAGTTTTTTTTTGGCCACACTACATGCCTTGCAGGATCTCAGTTCCCCAACCAGGGTTTGAACCTGTGCCCTCAGCATTGAAAACATGGAGTCCTAACCATTGGACCACCAGGGAATTCCCCCAATGAATGTTAGTATCACAGATATGCTGTATATGTATTGTATCTGCTTTTTACATGAAAAGAGTAAGAGGGGTTTGGGGGTCCTGTTTGGGGGTGACACCACCCCCCTTTGAGAAATCATACCCTAATGTATTTTTTTAAGGGGAGGACCACCTAGTGGCAGACGTTTGCACTGACAGACACATGTTCATGTGTGTCCAGATCCTGAAGCAGTATTGTTTTCTGCCAGTCACCGTCATTTAACAGCTGTGCTTTGCATCCTGCCTGCCACAGGCATGAGACAGATCATTCCCCATTGGCTTTGGATGTCTTGATAGATTCTTGCTTGATTTAGAAGTGTATTCATAATTAGAATCATTCAGGTTCCTTCTCATCTATAAAAACCAGTTAAAATCCTAGGTGAATGATCTAATTAAAGTAGGTTATAACACGGCATTGAGATTTTACCAGTGGGTCTACAGTCATACCCAAGTAAGCTTCTTGCAGGAACTGATAGAACTATTATTGGCTGGTTGAAAATGTAACATAGATGCCAAAGTTTTAGTGTACTTTATTAATTAATACCTAGACTACTGAATTACCTTTGTAAAAATTTCCTCCAATGCTATTTACAGGTGCCATGTTAAATAAATAGGCTATTGCATTTCTGTGACAATTCTAGTAAACTGCCTGCTGTGATCTTTCATGTAAAATATTAGTGCTCTAGTATTGATAAAGAGTATGTCTATTCACCAGCCTACTGAGGCCTAATGGTTTCACATATAATTATTAAGAAATATGTTTTTAGATGGCTTTATATAAGCAGAATCTAGAAAATAAGTACTTTTGACTTCAAAATAATGAATTTATAATTGGCCTCTGTCTAAAAAACTTGAATTGCAGTGGATTTGTACTTAAACACAGTCTTGCATAATTGTATGAAATTTGGTTTGGATCAGAAAGATTTCCAAACTCCCTTTCCCTCTCTTTTTTTTCTTTCTATATAACTATGGCTATTAGCCACCATACCAAATCCAGTTGTTTTAATTTTCCAATGCACTTATAATCCTTTTATCTTTATTCTAAGATTATAATTTCACCTCTTAATTGAAAAAAGGGTGAGAATATTTTACAAATTCACCCAGTTTCTGTCAAGTTATTAACTCAATTAACCTTCAAGTAAAGGCTTCAACTGCTTGTGCCTACTCTAGTGCCCTAGAGGAGACAGTGGCAACAAATCTATTTAGTCTTTTGCTTTGTAGGCTTTATCGAGAGGGACCAACATCTCGTTAAACTGTGATACAATTAGAATGTTTATAGTTGTATTAGTGTAGGTCTGCAAACTATGCATTCAATATGTATAATGAATTTGGGGTGCTACACAGTTATCAAATATAATTGAGTTGTTTCAGGGAATTTCCAGTCAGTGTAATAACCATTTTAAAATATCTTAGGATGAAAATAGTTTAAACCTTTTTTTTTAAAGCTGAACTCCTGAAGGCTGTGCTTCAAGTTACTTAGAGGTAAAGATTGGGGAAGTACAGACTGAAGAATACTCTATTCAGAAAGGTGTTCTACATTCTCTGGCATCTTAAGAATAAAATAATATCTCTGTAAGTACACTTTATTTCCATTCTAATTAGGACTAATGGATCCTGGCATGGCAAATAGCTGAAAAATGGAGAAAACGGGATAGCTGATAATCCAGATAGTTTTGACACTCTTGAACAACCTCAAGTACAGCCGTTCAAGCCAGTAATTACATTGCTGCATTATTTCTGTGTTTAACTGTGAAATTTGCTTCTTGCCTGTACCCTTGAAATTGAATAAAATTTCATGAACTCCTTACTAATGTAAAAAGAAGAGCAATGACTTGCACTAGTTGTTGTCAATAACCTTTGAGTGCTGGAGTTGTTGAAAACTCAGTCCTTTTCCTGGTCCTTTCTGTTTTGCCTTCGTGTTTAAAATACCATCAAAAGGCCTCAGAAGACAATTATCTCCAGATAATGTTTGTTTTCGTTTGACTCACATATACTTCAAACTCCCATCCAAACCTGTGCACATTCAAAAAATGCCATCTACCCTCTCCAGAAAGCTTCAGGTCCCTTCTCTTTCCTTCCCACATCTAACAGATCAAATACTGCCCATTCCAATTACAAAATCACTTCTCTCCAAAGCCATTACCTGAATTGAAGCCATCAGCATCTCTTACGGAGAAGGCAGTGGCACCCCACTCCAGTAACTCTTGCCTGGAAAATCCAATGGACGGAGGAGCCTGGTGGGTTGCAGTTCATGGGGTTGCGAAGAGTCGAACATGACTGAGCAACTTCACTTTGACTTTTCACTTTCATGTGTTGGAGAAGGAAATGGCAACCCACTCCAGTGTTCTTGCCTGGAGAATCCCAGGGACGGCGGAGCCTGGTCTATGGGGTCGCACAGAGTCGGACACGACTGAAGCAACTTAGCAGCAGCAGCATCTCAACACCTAGGGTAGTGTTTAAATGCAAGTGTAGTTTTAAGACTTGCCTTTCCCTGGAGGGTACTGAATAATCCTTTAACTTAATCTGCCTTCCCTTCATTCACCACTACATACTCTGTATTTGATAGTATTTGTCTGGTAGTAAGCATTAAATATTAGTTGAATATGTGAAGGAATAAGTCTGGTGTCTCCTGGATTAGGATTGGAATACTGGAGTGTATAAAAAATGAACTTCTGGGGAAGTTTACATGTAGAGTAACTCCTATATGAATTTGATAAGATTAATCCAAGATTTCTCTTCCATAGTTAGGGTTGCTGTGACTGATGGGACCAGGATTAGAGTCTGTCAGTCAACAGAGATGCTTTGCTGAGTTTAAGGTTATGGAGGTGAGCAGCACTGGGTGCCAAAATTCAGGCCTGCTGCTGCTAAGTCGCTTCAGTTGTGTCCGACTCTGTGCGACCCCATAGACGGCAGCCCACCAGGCTCCCCCGTCCCTGGGATTCTCCAGGCAAAAACACTGGAGTGGGTTGCCATTTCCTTCTCCAATGCATGAAAGTGAAAAGTGAAAGTGAAGTTGCTCAGTCATGTCGGACTCTTCGCGACCCCATGGACTGCAGCCTACCAGGCTCCTCCGTCCATGGGATTTTCCAGGCAAGAGTAGTAGAGTGGGGTGCCATTGCCTTCTCCGAATCAAGAGTGAGGTGAGTGCAAAACAACATTAGAGGTATTAGCCAGTTGGAGAGTTCACTTTCAAGGGCTTTCTAGAATCTCACTCAAATGCCACGAGAAACAAATCACACCAGACAAAATATGGTTTGTAAGCCCTCTGCATCAAAACTGCACACCTTCCTGAAACACAATTTTGGATGAAGATGTCACACTCGTCTATGAGCTGTGTGGGCAAATAATCCAATCTCTGAGCCTTTTCTGCATCTGTAAAAGAAGGAACTATGATAATGATGCCGATTTCATGAAGTGGTTGAGAAGTTGACAATGAAATGATCTGTTTAAATAAAATGGAGGTGCTTGATGGCGTACTTGTCACATAATCACATGAATAGTGGCTATTATTTTTGTTTGGCAAGGAAGGATATGTTTATGGGGAACTAAGAGTTCTGAGTTGAGGTCTCTTGTTAGATTTGAGTTGGTAGAAGGTAATGAAGTTTGAACAACCATCATCACGTTGCCTGCTTTAGCAACACTATCGTGTGCCCATGTCCACAACAGAAGAAGCCACTGCGATGAGAAACCTGTGCACCACAACTGGAGAGTAGCCCCACTTGCCGCAAGCGGAGAAAGCCCATGTTCAGCAACAGACTCGGGACAGCCAAAAATAAAAATTTTTTTAATATTATTTTTAAAAAGTCACAAAGAGAAGACTTAATGGCAGATGAAAAATATTCAGTTGTGGGAAGAAGGAAAGCAGATGACCAACTGACTTGGTTTTAGCATTCTCTGTTCTAACCTTGTGGCACAGTAGAGAGCTAACAAGGAGAAATAACTCGACCCCACAGGGTCCAGTAAAGTCTCAGAAGTTAGGACTGCTCATTTTAAGGATGCTGGTAAGGAATAAAGCTGAAAACAGATGAATTTATTGGGCTCTGTAAAAGCACCTTCTCTCTCCTTTCAATTTATGCCACCACTGACTGCCCTTACACAGTTCAGCAGAAAGTGCGTATACCATCTGTATAAATTGGGGAGAAATGACCGGGGGCTCCGGACTAGCTGATGGCATACAGGGTAAGAGCACCATATTAAAATTCCGAACTCCCCCCTCCAAAAAAAGTGGGCAGACCCTAGCACAATACCTCTGTGTAGCAGAGCTACAGTAGTCCCCAATAATGATTCTTCTGACTTGCTCTTAAGACTTCAACTTTTAGCTGGACACATGTCTGCTCATAGAACATCTATCAGCCTCCCTTGTAATAAGAGTGACCATATGATTCAGCTACAGACAATGCCCTTAGAGGAAGTGGCCATGTCTTTTCCCTTCCCTTTTTCCTTCCTGCTAGCTGGGAAATGGGCATGATGACTGGAGTTCAAACAGGATTCTTGGACCATAAAGATGAGGAACTATTTGTGGAGAATTGCAGAGCAACAAAACAGGAGAATCCTGAGTTCATAACAGTGTTATATCCCTGAACGACCTACATCTGGACTACTTTCAGATCATCTTTAGATCATTTTTATTTCAGGTATCTTATTCCATGCAGATGAATGTAATCCTGACTGGTTCTTTAGAAATATAAAGTGAAACAGCAAACAAATTGCCATAATAGACTCAAGGAGAAAATCCAAATGATCCATCATCATAGGGGAAAAAAATCAGGAGGTAATGTGCCAATTATGAAGCTGTTGTCTCTTAGCTTCAGCATACCCTTTCATCCTACATGATGTTAGGGCTGGAACTCTGCACACTGCATTTTTTGTATGCCATCTGGTTCTCAGTTGTGTGTGTGTGTGTGTGTGAGTCACTCAGTTGTGTCCGATTCTTTGCAACCCCATGGACTACATGTAGCCCGCCAGGCTCCTTTGTCCATGGGATTCTCCAGACAAGGACAATGGAGTGGGTTGCCATTTCCTTCTCCAGGGGATCTTCCCAACCCAGGGATCGAACCTGGGTCTCCTGCCTTGCAGGCAGACGCTTTACTGTCTTGAGCTGCTAGTTAGGCTCTGCCTATAGAGGGTCTTAGAGGGAAACTGGAATGATAAAGGAGGAGACTGATTTACTGCTTCCTGTATGCTTACTGTTCCGGTCAATGTCACTTCAGCAATGGCCCTTCACCCTGGCGAAGGCACTTGGCTCCATTCTGCAGTTTTCCACACTGACTACGGTCACTCTCAGAAATACCAGTACCAGCCAGCTGGCATTTTTCTCTCAAAAATCTGCCTCAGCTCCATGGGGTTCATTCTCTGAGTTGAAGGCTGTAGTACCAGCCAAGTAAGTGCCCCTCCCCAAAGTGAATCCTCGCTCTTTAGGTTCTCTTCTAAACCTTTAAATTTTAATAATCCTAACATCTTGCCTTTTTACCTTCAGCCACAGACAGGATTACTGCTTCTTGGAATTACTACCTCTGCCTTTTCAATTCCCTAGTACTTACTTTAAAATACTTTATATTAAACCTCTGTTAAAACTGGCTGGTCTCCTGGCTGGAAAGAATTGGCACCAGGAGTGGTCCTTGAAAACAAACTGTGAAAGAGGGTATTTGGGATCTGGTTTGTACTTGAATATGCTGTGGAGCTTTTTTGGCAGAAACAGAATTCTAGGAATCTATGGCATGAAATAGCATCACAGCTAATGAAATTATTGATGAAGCACTTCAAAGTGAAGTGTTTGAGAGGCCAGGTGCCTGCTGCACTGGCCATTATTGGCCATTATTGCATAATGATTACTACAAGGATGTGGCTTGGCATGGTTACATCTGAATGCATGAGACACCGCAGAGGCCAGAAAGCAATGAGATGACATATTCAAGGTGCTTAAAAAATAAAAAGACCATGTCAATCAAGAATTCTGTAGGCAGCAAATCTATCCTTCAAAAATGAAGGGAAAATTGAGAAATTCACAGAAAAAAAAAACTGAGAAAATCTGTTATAGAAGACCTGCCCTACAAGAAGTACTGAACAGTCCTTCAGGCTGAAATGAAAGGACACTAGACAGTAACTCAAACCCACATAAATAAAGAGTATTGGTAAATGTCACTACATAGGTAAATATAAATGTATTTTTTGTCTGTAATTCTTTTTTCTCCATCTGATTATAATACCAACACATAAACAATAATAAAACTGTTGAACTTATGATGTCAAATGATATATTTTGTGATGATCACAGCACAAATAAGAGTAGAGACAGCACAGGTATATGGGAGATTCACCATACTATTGAGCTGGATTCCAAAAAGTAGTCCCCCAAGAGGGAGCTGCTGAGAGCAGGTGTTCAACGAAAACAAGAAGGAAGCCGCATGGGCTTTTATGACCTGGTGTGACTGCTGCTATGTCTATTATTTGAAGCAGTTACCAGTTCTAAAGAATATGTGAAGTGGGAGAGATTATTGTAGATATCTTTGGAAAAATTCTGCCACACCTATCTTACAGGAAGACTTTTGCTATAAGAAAAAAAAGCAAGAGGTACAACATCATTTCTAAAGTTTAAAAATGTGTACATAAGAACTTCCCTGGAGGTCCAGTGGCTCAGACTCTGCAGGAAGCCCGGGTGTGATCCCTGGTCAGGGAACTAGATCCCACATGCCACAACTAAGAGTCAGCATGCCGCAATGAAGATTGAAGTTCCCACAACTAAGACTCGGTACAGCCAAATAGAATATAAATAAAATTTTTGTTCACTGTGTACATAGGTACAGATGCAAATGCATTGCTGGGATGGGGATGAGGATGAGGAAGATGAGTGAAGCAGGACTTTAATCTATTTTAATCTACATTATTTTATATTTTGTATTGTTTGAGTCTTCTATTAATGAGAAGTGTTCATGTATTATTTCAGTGTTAATTATAAAAGTTGAAAATAGCAGTTTCTAACAAATAATACAATCTATGGATGACTTCAGTTTACCAGAGAAAAGACAAAGCCAACATGTATATGACCTATCAGTCATACACTGATACACTGATAACGACATAATACTACCAGTTAAGAATCAGATGTTAGAACACAGGGGTTTCAGAGGAATCTGAGCCCTATGAGGGGAGATTTTCTAGAACCTACAGTTCAAAGTTCTTTGTGAAAGCAGACAAGTAAGAGTTATTCCATGTCTGGCTTACCAGCAGCAGAGTAAATCTCACAGGATGCAGAAAAACTAAGCATTTATGGTGGGCAATATATCAATAGATTTACAAATGCTTCAGTTGCTAATCTATTGATACATGAGAAGTGAAAATCCCAAGTTTTGCTGTCTTGGATAAAGTATTTTGTTTGCTGGTTGGTTTCTACTTCTGGCAATGGCAGGATAACATATTCCAAACAAACTCTCTTACAAAGAGCAACTAGAAAACCTAAATAAAATGTAAATATAAATGTAAAATATATAAGTTGGAAACACTGAGGAGTTATCATCAGTGATGTCTTGGGGACTAACATTCCTGAGAAGGGAAAAGGGAGGTCCAAAGACAGCACACCTCAAAATATTAAGGCATTTACCAACAGTGGCTGAGAGGCTGAGCAGAATTCTAGGTGGTTGCAAGCAGGGGGTGGGGGAGGGTGTTGAAGGCCTGCCACGGAGGACCACAGAAGCATGCCTCCTCCTGGCATGAGGACCCCAGATGCTTCACTTAGGATCCTGCAGCATATGCCACCAGTGGCCTGCCCACTTCCCTCGGACCTCCCGCCATCATAGTGAATGGAGGTTCATTCCAGCTATGGGCATCACATTTGCATGGCTTTGTCGGTGAGCTGCTCTGTGTTTGGCAGGGTGAAACGATAAGTCTCCCCACCCCAGGAGTCCTCAACATTGCCCACTGGGGAGAATATTCTGAGGCTCATGTTCTACACTGGCTCCCAGACTTCCACAGAGGAGTTATGTTCTAGGTATATCCACAATGGGAACTTCTTGATGACGCATCCTGTTTCAACTGCCTTTCCCTCCTTGTTGCACTTCACTCTCTTACTGGTGTTTTTTGGAATCACCTCCCAAAGAGCCTACTTGCATTTGAAATCATGTTTCAGAGTTTCTGCTTCTGGGGAAATCCCAAACTAAAGCAGCTGGGACAAGAGAAGATCCTGCAAGATGGAACACTCTAGACGAGATTCCTGATTGGATCATTCCCGGACTAGATGGTAACAAGGAAGGCTGCAACTGTGAAAAGTCAGAGATATTATCCTTCCTGGAGAATTCAGTGAGCCTGCCACACCACCACAGTTCTACACACACACACACACACACACACACCACGGTGAGACCTCTGGACTAAAGAACAGAACATTTACTCACAGAGTATCTGTGCTGGTTCCCCACACTGCAGCCCCCTACAGGTTGACGGGAAGAGGGCCAGATATATCTGCAAGTGTGAACCCCGGAACCGTGAAACTCAGAGCTGATACATGATGAGAGCACACCTGTGCCCTCTCTCTCTTTGATTTGGGCAAAAGAAAGAAGGTTCTGAGGTTTTATTGCTCTTAAGTGAGTGAGTGAAAGTCATTCAGTCGTTTCCAATTCTTTGTGACCCTATAGACTATAGCCCGCCAGGCTCCTCTGTCCATGGAATTCTCCAGGCAAGAATATTGGAGTGGGTTGCCATTTCCTTATCCAGGGGATCTTCCTGACACAGAGATTGAACCCAGGTCTCCTACATTGCAGGCAGACTCTTCCATCTTTTGAGCCAGCAGGGAAGTTTTTTTTTTTTTTTTATTGCTCTTAGAACAGAAGCAAATGCTCCAGGGCAGATGAGTCTTTAAAACCCCATAGAGCAATTCATTGTCTCTAATTTCTAAGATATGTTTGTCATTCAGTCTTTTTAGAAATAATTTATTCATTTATTTTTTGCTGTGCTGGGTCTTCATTACTTTGCATGAGCTTTCTCTAGTTGCAGCAAAGGCTTCTCTCTAGTTGTGGTGAGGAGGCTTCTCATTGTGGTGGCTTCTCTTGTTGTGTAGCACAGGCTCTAGGGTATACGGTTTTCAGCAGTTGCAGCTTGCGATGCAACAAGCTCAATAGTTGCGGTGCCCAGGCTTAGTTGCTATATGCCATGTGCGATCTTCCTGGACCAGGGATGGAACCCACATCTCCTGCATTGGGGCAGATTCTCTACCAACAAGCCACCAGGGAAGCCCTCATTCAGCCATTCTTTAACCCAGAGTGACAGTCAGAAGCCCAGACTGTGCAAAAGCTTGAACGTTCCCATGGAGCACTGTCTTCCAAAATAATCTATGGAAGGGATCCATTACAAGCAGGTTCAGAGGATACAGGTACATCCCATCATATACCTACATTGCAGTAGCTCTTCTCCTTTGGTTTTGGTGTTGGAGGGAGGGGGTAAGTAGGTATTGCAGGCTGGTCAAGGATGGGTTAGCTCACTAGTTGGTGTAGCTGAAAATGGATTCTCTTCATTATAATCCCACTCAGAGGAGGCTCTGAAATATAGTCGTGAGGTAAAAAATTTCTCCAGTGGACAGAGCTCTTTGCACACCCTAAAATATTTAATACCTGGTCATTAAGTATTTTAGGGACAAAAGTGGCCTGATGTAAGAATATATGAACTCTACATTGTAAGGATATATATGAACTCTTGAGCACCTGGGCAAATAAATCAGTGGGTAAGTCAGGGACTGAATGCTGCCTGATTATTTGGAAATTTTTATGTTGGTTGACCATCAGCCAAATAAAGGTGTTAGTATATCACAGGGAAATGGGCCATATTATGATGAAAGATGGGGTTGCCACTACAGAACAAGGCGAATATGTCTGGAACTTTAAGGACTCACTCTTGGTAGGTGTATGACTTGAAGTTCCTAACTGCAGCAAACATGGCCTTACAAAGGCAAGGTAAGCAGGGACTCATTTGCCTCAGAAGGGATGAAGGAATGGGCATCCCATCAGAAGCAAGCATTCTCAACTAGCATAGTGTGAATCTAGAATGTGTGGTAAAGGAGAAGGTGATAAATATTAATACTGGCCTCAGCACCAATTGGTAGGCTTTATAGCTTATTCTAATCAACCTCCTGTTACAGTCAGGTTTTTTGTTTGTTTGGTTGATTTTGAATTATGACCAGCCACCACCTGGAGGAATCAGCGTCAGGACAGAGTAAAAATAGACATTGCTGTTGTCCCTCCCTTGTCCTATCAGGCCTTATCATGTCCCCCCCTTCTCCTACCAACACCTGCATTTCTTTGCCTGAGGCCTTTGCCTGAGCCAGCACCCACTCTGTCTAAATGCAGAGTCCAGAAGTACCAAGAATTAAGCCTACCCGCTGACCTCCATGTCTAGTCAGAGCAGCCTAAATCACTGTTAGGAGTTGGTGTATACATATTTCTATCTCTGGTTCCTTAAGTAGAATAACTTTAAGACATGTTCTATCTACACTGGTTCCCAAAGGTCCTCAGTGGTATCAAACTTCAACTACCCACAGTGACAAGTAGTTTTCTTGACAACTACTATCAAGAAAACATCTTGGTAGTATACGTTATATTAGCTGTTTTTTGTTCCCTGTCTCCACTTCCCCATTCCACAATTGATAATCAATGGCATCATCTCTCAAATAAACTTTCTATGGTCAAATTTTTGTCTTAGGCAAGAATTTTGTCAGGGGAACCCAAACTAAAAGATTCCCTGAGTACAAAACCTTAGAAGTAAGAGTAGACTGGGGATTTCCCTGGTGGTCCAGTGGTTAAGAATCTGCCTGTCAATGGAGGGAACACAGGTTCGAGCCCTGTTCCAGGAAGATCCCACATGTTGAGGGGCAACTAAACCCATTCACCCTATTACTGAAGCCCACTCTAAAGCCCATTCTTTGCAACAAGAAGTCACTGCAATGAGAAGCCCATGCATCACAACTAGAGTAGTCCCCACTCACTAAAACTAGAGAAAGCCCTTTCATAGCAACAAAGACCCAACTCAGCCAACAATTAAAAAAAAAGTAATAATTTTAGGTTTCCCTGGTGGCTCAATGGTAAAGAATCTGCTTGCCAGAGAACAAGATGGCGGAGGAGTAGGGGGATGTGGAGTACATCTCTCTCCATGGATACATCAGGAATACACCTTCAGACACAGAAGTGCATGCAAAACACCATCTGAGAGTGGACAGGAGTACCTGACCAGTGAAAAAGAATATATAGAACCACACAAAACTCGAGATCAAGCCCTGAGCCTTTGGAGTGGGAGCACTGACTCCAAGACCCTAGACTACCAGAGAACTAACCCTAGGGAGTATCAAATAGTGAGAACTCACACAAAGGAAACCACTGGAATAGAAGACCCTGGCATCATGCAACCACCTTGTGCAGGACACCTCATCTAAACAACAAACAAAACAAAAACACAAACCCAATCATCAGCAGACAGGATTACCACCTCACTCAGCCTTGGCCATCAGAGGAAAACCAAACAAACAAAAACACAGCACTAATCTCACCCTATATAAACCTGACAAAACCACTGAACCAACCTTAGGAGGGCAGAAACCAAAAGGAAGACAGAATTCAACCTTCTTCAAGGAAAGAATTCAACCTTCCTTGAAGCCTGAGAAAAGGAGACTTTAAATACAATAAGTTAAAAAAAATAATGAAAAGGCATAGAAATACTACATAAATGAAGGAACAAAACACAAAAGTCCAAATAAATGAAGAGGAATAGGCAAGCTACCAGAAAAACAATTCAGAATAATGATAGTAAAGATGATCAAAAACCTTGAAAACCAAATGGAGAAAATCCAAGAATCAATTAACAAAGACCTAGAATTAAAGAATAAACATACAGAGACGAACAATACAATTACTGAAATAAAAATACTCTAGAAGCAATCAATAGAATATCTGAAGCAGAAGAACAAATCAATGAGCTGGAAGATAAAATGGTAGAAATAACTTCTGAAGAGCAGAATAAAATAAAAAGAATTGAAAGAACTGTGGATAGTCTCAAAGACCTCTGGGACAATATAAAATGTACCAACATTTGAATCATAAGGATCCCAGAAGAAGAAGAGAGAAAGAAAGTGTATGAGAAAAATTTTGAAGAGATTATAGTTGAAAATTTCCCCAAGATGGAAAAGGAAATAGTCAATCAAGTCCAAGAGGCACAAACAGTCCCATTCAGGATAAACCCAAGGAGGAACACGCCAAGACACATTCTAATCAAACTAACAAAGACTAAACACAAAGAAAGAATATTAAAAGCAGCAACGGAGCAGCAAGTAACATACAAGGTAAACCCCATACATTTAACAGCTGATCTTTCAGCAGAAACTCTGGAGCCAGAAGGGAATGGCAGGATATATTTCAAGTACTGAGAGGGAAAAATCTACAACCAAGATTACTGTACTCAGCAAGGATCTCATTCAAAATTGATGGAGAAATAATAAGCTTTTCAGACAAGCAAAAGTTAGCAGAATTCAGTACAACCAAACCAGCTTTACAACAAATGTTAAAGGCACTTATAATGTCAAGAAATACAAGAGAAGGAAAAAGATCTACAAAATCAACCACAAACAATTAAGAAAATGGCAATAGGAACATATATATATCAATAATTACTTTAAATGTAAATGGATTAAATGCTCCAACCAAAAGACACAGATTGGCTGAATCGATACAAAAACAAGACCCGTATATATGCTGTCTACAAAAAACCCACTTCAGACCTAAAGACACATACAGACTGAAAGTGACAGGATAGAAAAATATATTCCATGCAAATGGAAAGCAAAAGAAAGCTGGAGTAGCAATCCTCATGAAGAACTCTACATAATGATCAAGGGATCAATCCAAGAGGAAGACATAAGAATTTTATCTATGCACCCAACGTAGGGCACCTCAACACATGAGACGATCACTAACAGACATAAAGGGAGAAATTGATGTAACACAATAATAGCAGACTTTAACATCCCATTTATACCAATGGACAGATCATCAAAACAAAATTAATATGGAAACACAAGTCTTAAATGATACATTAGATGAGATGGACCTCATTGATATCTTCAGGACATTCCATCCAAAGGCAGAAGAATACACCTTCTTCTCAAGTGCACATGGCACATTCTCAAGGACAGACCACATCTTGGGTCACAAATCAAACCTCAGTAAATTTAAATTGTATCAAGCATCTTCACCAACCACAATGCTATGAGACTAGATATCGTTTACAAGAAAAAAAAACTGTAAGAAACACAAACACATGGTGATTAAATAACTAACAGGTTACTGAAGAAATCAAAAGGGAAATAAAAAAAATTTCTAGAAATAAATGACAGTGAAAACACAACTCAAAACTTATGGGATGCAGTAAAAGCAGTTCTAAGAGGGAAGTTTATAGCAATACAATCCTACCTCAAGAAACAAGGAAAACATCGAATAGACAACCTAACTTTACACCTAAAACAACTTTGGAAAAAGAAAAGCCCCAAAATTAGTAGAAGGAAAGAAATAAATCATAAAGATTCAAGCAGAAATAAATGGAAAATGAAAGAAACAATAGTAAAATAAAACTAAAAGCTGGTTCACTGAGAAGATAAACAAAATTGACAAGCTTTTAGCCAGACTCATCAAGAAAAAGAAAGAGAAGAATCAAATCAACAAAATTAGAAACGAAAAAGGAGAGGTTACAACAGACAATGTAGAAATACAAAGGATTATAAGAGACTATTATGAACAACTATATGGCAATAAAATGGATAACCTGGAAGAAATGGACAGATTCTTAGAAAAGTTCAATCTTTCAATACTGAACCAGGAAGAAACAGAAATTATGAACAACCCAATTAAAAGCACTGAAATTGAAGCTGTGATCAAAAATCTCGCAAAAAAACAAAAGCCCAGGACCAGATGCTTCACAGGAGAATTCTATCAAACATTTAGAGAAGAGCAAACGCCTATCCTTCTGAAACTCTCAAAAAGTTGCAGAGAAAGGAACACTTCCAAACTCATTTTATGAGGCCAACATCACCCTGATACCAAAATCAAAAAAAGACAAGAAAAGAAAACTACAGGCCAATATCACTGATGAACATAGATGCAAAAATCTTCAACAAAATCTTAGCAAACAGAATTCAGCAACACATCCGAAAGCTCAAACACCAAGATCAAGTTGAGTTCATTCCAGGGATGAGAGGATTATTCAAAATACACAAATCAATCAATGTAATACACCATATTAACAAAATGAAAGATAAAAATCATATGATAATCTCAATACATGTAGAAAAAGACTTTGACAAAATTCAGCACCCATTTATGATTAAAACTCTTCAAAAAATGGGCACAGAAGGAGCCTACCTCAACACAGTAAAGGCCACATATGATAAGCCTACAGCAAACATTATTCTCAATGGTGAAAAATTGAAAGCATTCCCCCTAAGATCAGGAACAAAACAAGGATGTCCACTTTACCACTATTATTCAACATAGTTCTGGAAATCCTAGCTACAGCAATCAGAGAAGAAAAAGAAATAAAAGGAATCCAGATTGGAAAAGAAGAAGTAAAGCTCTCACTATTTGCAGATGACATAATACTGTACATAGAAAACCCTAAAGATAGTTTCAGAAAATTACTAGAGCTAATCAGTGAATTTAGCAAAGTTGCAGGGTACAAAATCAATACACAGAAATCACCTGCATTTCTATATATTAACAATGAAAAATCAGAAAGAGAAATTAAGGAATCAATCCCATTCACCACTGCAGTAAAAAGAATTAAATATGTAGGAATAAACCTACCTAAGGAGACAAAAAAACTGTACACAGAAAATTATAAGACACTAATGAAAAAAATCGAAGATGACAGATGGAGAGATATTCCATGTTTGTGGGTAGGAAGAATCAATATTGCGAAAATGACTATACTACCAAACCAATCTACAGATTCAATGTGATCCCTATCAAACTACCAATGGAATTCTTCATAGAACTAGAACAAAAAATTTCACAATTCATATAGAAACACAAAAGATCCCAAATAGCCAAAGTAGTCTTACAAAAGAAGAATGGAGCTGGAGGAATCAACCTTCCTGACTTCAGATTATGCTACAAAGCTACAGTCATCAAGACAGTATGGTACTGGCACAGAAACAGAAATATAGACCAATGGAACAAGACAGAAAGCCCAGAAATAAACCCATGCACCTATGGGACGTTATTTTTGACAAAGGAGGCAAGGCAAGAATATACAATGGGGCAAAGACAGCATCTTCAATAAATGGTGCTGGGAAAACTAAACAGCTACATGTAAAAGAATGAAATTAGAACACTTCCTAACACCATATGCAAAGATAAACTCAAAATGGATTAAAGACCTAAATGTAAGACCAGAAACTGTAAAACTCTTAGAGGAAAACATAGGCAGAACACTCGATGACATAAATCAAAGCAAGATCCTCTATGACTCACCTCCTAGAATAATGGAAATAAAAACAAAAGTAAATGAGTGGGACCTGATTAAACTTAAAAGCTTTTGCACAGCAAATCAAGGTGAAAAGACAACCCTCAGAATGGAAGGAAATAATAGCAAATGAAACTGACAAAGGATTAATTTCCAAAATATACAAGCAGCTCAAACAACTCAATATCAAAAAATCAAACAACCCAATCAGAAAGTGGGAAAAAGACCTAGACAGACATTTCTCCAAAGAAGACATACAGATGGCTAACAAACACATAAACAGATGCTCAACATCACTCATTATTAGAGAAATGCAAACCAAAACTACAGTGAGGTATCACCTCACACCAGTCAGATTGGCCATCATCAAAAAGTCTACAAACAATAACTGCTGGAGAGGGTGTGGAGAAAAGGGAACTCTCTTGCACTGTTGGTGGGAATGTAAATTGATACAGCCACTATAGAAGACAGCATGGAGATTCCTTTAAAAACTAGAATAAAAACCACCATATGACCCAGCAATCCCACTTCTAGGCATATACCCTGAGGAAACCAAAACTGAAAAAGACACAAACATGCATCCCAATGTTCACTGCAGCACTATTTACAATAGCTAGAACATGAATGCAACATAGATGTCCATCAACAGATGAATGGATAAAGTTGTGATACATATACACAATGGAATATTACTCAGCCATAAAAAAGAAACATGTTTGAGTCAGTTTTAATGGTGTGGGGGAATGAACCTAGAACCTATTATACAGAGTGAAGTAGGTCAGAAAGAGAAAGACAAATATTGTACTCCAACACATATATACAGAATCTAGAAAAATGGTACTGAAGAATTCATTTACAGGGCAACAATGGAGAAACAGACATGGAGAATAGACTTATGGATATGGGGAGAGGGGAGAAGAGGGTGAGATGTATCGAAAGAGTAACATGGAAACTTACATTACCATATGTAAAATAGATAGCCAACAGGTATTTGCTGTATGGTTCAGGAAACTCAAACAGGTGCTCTGTATCAAATAGAGGGGTGGGGTGGGGAGGGAGATGGGAGGGAGGTTCAAAAGGGAGAGGATATATGTATACCTATGGCTGATTCATGTTGACATTTGACAAAAAACAAAATTCTGTAAAGCAACTATCCTTCAATAAAAAATAAATTAAAAAGGGTTTGATCCCTGATCTGGGAAGTTTCCACAGGCTGTGGAGCAACTAAGTCCTTACACCACAACTATTGAGCCTCTGCTCTAGAGCCCAGGAGCTGCCAACTACTGAAGCACACACACCCTAGAGTGTGTGCTCCACAAGAGAAGCCACCGCAATGAGAAGCCTGGGCACCACAAATAAAGAGTAACCCTCACTCTCCATAACTAGAGAAAGCCCATGTGCAGCAACAAAGTCCCAAAACAGCCAAAAATAAGTAAATAATATTTTAAAAAATAACTTTTAAAAAAGATATTGAAACAAGAACACAGTAGACTGAACTTAGATTTGCCCTGAGAGACGAAGCCTACTTTAAAATCAGCCCAGTACCAGATTGGATTAAGATGATCTGTCTTTCCTCTATGGGGATACCTAGGAGATATTACTGGTTTGGGTCTAGACAACTGCAATAAAAAGAGTACCATAATAAAGCAATACAAACTAATCTTTTGATTTCCCAATAGTGCACATACAAACTATGTTTACACCATAGTCTATTAAAGTGTTCATTATTATGTCTATAAAGCAACATATTTTAATTTTATAACTTTATTGCTAAAATTAAGGCTGTATATTGTCACCTTATTTAACTTACATGCAGAGTACATCATGAGAAATGCTGGGCTGGATGAAGCACAAGCTGGAATCAAGATTGCTGGGAGAAATATCAATAACTTCAGATATGCAGATGACACCACCCTTATGGCAGAAAGTGAAGAACTAAAGAGCCTCTTGATGAAAGTGAAAGAGGAGAGTGAAAAAGTTGGCTTAAAACTCAACATTCAGAAAATTAAGATCATGGCACCTGGTCCCATCACTTCAGAGAAAATAGATGGGGAAAGTGGCTGACTTTTATTTTGGGCTCCAAAATCACTGCAGATGGTGATTACAGCCATGAAATTAAAAGATGCTTACTTCTTGGGAGAAAAGTTACGACCAACCTAGACAGCTTATTAAAAAGCAGAGACATTATTTTGCCAACAAAGGTCCGTCTAGCCAAGGCTATGGTTTTTCCAGTAGTCATGTATGGATGCGAGTTGGAGTGCTGAAGAATTGATGCTTTTGAACTGTGGTGTTGGAGAAGACTCTTGAGAGTCCTTTGGACTGCAAGAAGATCCAACCAGTCCATCCTAAAGATCAGTCCTGAGTGTTCATTGGAAGGACTGATGTTTAAGCTGAAACTGCAATACTTTGGCCACCTGATGCAAAGAATTGACTCATTTGAAAAGACCCTGACCCTAAGATTGAAGGCAGAAGTGGATGACAGAGATGGTTAGATGGCATCACTGACTCAATGGACATGAGTTTCAGTGGACTCTGGGAGTGGTGATGGACGGGGAGGTCTGGCATGCTGCAGTCCATGGGGTTGCAGAGTCTGACACAACTGAGCGATTGAACTTAACCGATAGTTTAAAAATGCTAACCAGAGTCCTAATCTTTTTGCTGGTCTTCCCTCAATGTTGAGGGAACAGGATTGCTGATCTTCCCTCAGTGCTAACTGATCAGGGTATTGTTTGCTGAAGGTTGAGGTGGCTGTGCCAATTTCTTAAACCAAGAAAAGGAAGTTTACATCAGTTCACCCTTCATGAAGGATTTGTTATCATGCAACACAGTTTGGTAAGTATTTTACCCACAGTATTGCCAGAACTTCTTTCAAAATTGGAATTGATCCTCTTAAATTCTACTACTCCAACAACTAAATTTATGTAATATTCATATCCTGTTATATATTTATTAATAGCATCTCCACCAAGAGTAGGTTCCATCTCAAGAAATCAGTCTCTGCTCACTGAAAAGTAACACAGAGCTCTTAGGTGTGTTGTCAATTCTGCTATTGTGCTAAGTCGCTTCATGTTGTGTCTTGACTCTTTGTGACACTATAGACAACCAGGCTCCTCTGTCCATGGAATTCTCTAGGCAATACTGGAGTGGGTTGCCATGCCCTCCTTCAGGGGATCTTCCCAACCCAGAGATCAAACTTCTACTGCATTGGCAGGTGGATTCTTTACCACTAGTGCCACCTGGGAAGCATTGTCAATAAACAGTAGTATTTTGAAAGGTATCATCTGAGCAATCAGGTCTCAACAGCGGGCTTAAAAGTTTCAGTATTGTAAACAGATACACTGTCATCCAGGCTATGTCATTCCTTCCATTTACAGAGCACTAGCAGAATAGATTTTAGCCTACTTAAGGACCTGAGGATTTCTAAAAGGGGAAAAGGAGTTAAGTACCCTAAAACCACCACATAGAGTGACAGCTTTTACTATTTGCATGGTACCACCCAGTGTAGGTACACTGCACAAACTCAAGTGAACTTGAAAACTCTTGAAAAAGACTTAGCAGCATACTATATAATTTTTACCCCAGTTCCTTCTGAAACATTTGTATTTAGTCTGTGTCTTTGCCCAGTTCATAGTTGTCTTTATCATATTTTTTATAAAAGCCTATTTGAAAACACTACATATGTGATTCCAACTATTCCAATGATTCCACGTTCTAGACAAAACAGTAAAAATAGCAGTGGTTGGGCAAGGTTAAGGAGGAATAGAGCAGATTTTTAGAGCAATGAAAACACTCTGTATCCTATAATGCTTAACACATGAGGGATGTGGATAATGGGTGAAGCAAGTGGTATACTCTGCACTTTTTATTTTGCTATGAATCTGCAACTATAAAGCCAACCATGTTGAACCCTAAATGGACCAAGGAGTTTAAAACCACGGACAAAAACATGAGTTATTATAGTCTATTTGACAATTCACATTTGGCCACAAAGGATTTATGGAAGTTTCTCTTATCGATCTTAAAGGGGTTCAGCACCTTAAGCCATCTGCAGAATCCTACTGGGAGAGATGAGAAAGCAGTAGTATTAAATTTGGGAATGAAGGGAAAACACAATTTGTTTGGCTAAATCACTAGTTCTTGGTATTCTATAACTTGGTTTCATTACATCTGGTTCAGAGAAGGAAGGTGTAAGTTCCAATGCTGGCTATCCCTAAAATGCAAACAAAGCCAAACATTTCTAGACTTAATGAAAACTCCAGAAAGAGATATATACCCATTCTTATACTAACAGAATATGATACTAAAAATGAACTCTACAACTTCATAGAAATTTCATAAATATAAGTTTATTCTGAATAATCATTTTATACAATAATTACTGAAAAGGACTTTCATTACTATTTAAATCATCCAAACAAAATAAACATGGCAATACAAAATTGCAAGAAATTTACAAAGCTGTACAAAATAACTTAATATTTAAAAATGGGACTGATACAGTCCATATGGTCTCTGATAAGGGAGCTAAACAATTACAGATTTACGTAGCTTTTTTAAGGGGGTAAAAGAAAGGGTGCTTTAAGCTTCTTTAAGAGTAATCCTTTTAGCTGGTTCATACTCCAACATTTTCTGAATAAGGTCAAAGAGAAGCTCATGTTCAGCATCTTGGGAAAGCATAAATTCCTGAAAGGAAAAGAAACACAAAGTCAATAGCCCTTTCTACTACCATTTATTATAAGTTTATTTATCCAACATGAAAGAAACTCAAGGTTTTGATCATTTAAGCAAAGACCCAGGCTTACCTTCAGAGGTTTACAACGCCTTGAAACGTATCTGCCAGCAGAACTATGTTCATCCCAGTCTAATCGATCATGATGGAAATATTTACGTTTCCTAAGAATAAATTGATATCCGTTCATGTTTATAATGTTGACAATGAAAACTTAAAAACATCTAGCAAAGGTGACTGACTGATGGCACTTAAGAATTTTTAAACATACCTGGTTTTCTGTATCATATGTTTTGGTAAAGGCCCAAGAATCCTTTCCATCATTGCCAAATGCTCCTTACTATCATGCGTCTAAAACAATAAAGAAAAGTTATTAACTACCTCTACTTGCACATTGTGTTTTGCTCTTATTTAAGAAAGCTGCTCAATTTTTAGTCAATGGATAATTACAGGTCACCAAAGAATGTGATCTCTAATCAGGTATACTTTTAGCAAGTTATAACTTACCGGGGGGTGGGGGTGGGGTGGGGTGGGGAGAAGGCCTACAGAGTAAATTCATCATGAATTTCTTAAAGATATTACTTGTAATATACTTAGAAAAGTTTTAAATGAATAAATTATGAAGGAAATAGTGTTGGAATTACACATGAAAAAGTGTTACCTAAAATGCATGTATACTTTTGTGTTAAAGTGTCCATTCATATAAACAGACAATTTACTTTGGCAAAGCTATTGAAACAGATCATTGTCACTTACTGGAAACACTGTAAACCCAAGGTAATATTCAATAAGAATACATCCTATACTCCAGACATCACATGGCTGGGACCATCCTAAAGCTGCAAAGCAAAGCAAAATGTTAATGAAAAAATTCTCATATTTCTTACTGTCTTTGATATCTGAGCTGGAAAGATCCTAAAGGAATCACTTAATCCAAACTTAAACATAACAGTATAGTATGTTAAGAATCTTGGCTCTGGAGACATCTGGTTTCAAGTCCCAAATCAGGCTTACTTTTTTGCAACAGACTCGGGGAAGAAAACTTTAGTCCAAGTCTCCATTTATTAGCTTGGAAAATGGGAGCAAGCTGTACCATGCAAACACTAACATAAAGTGTATGGAATATAACAGGCACTATATTATTATGCTTTAAAATCCCATCACATATTATAAATGTGAAAACTGAAATCTATCAAGATTAAGCAATCTCTCAAAGTCTTAAAAGAGTTGACTATTTGGAGTAAATTTAAAATCCTTAATGTGTTTTATTATACTAACCCCTAAAATGGAAAGAGTCCCACAAACACCTAGAACAGTAAATTTTAAAGTTGGCTTCAAAACAGGTCTCAAAGCATAGTTAAGAAATTCTTACCTAATATAACTTCAGGTGCCCTATAATGTCTTGTAGATACCAATGTACTGTGATGTTCATCATCATATGTTGCACTTCCGAAGTCTACAACTTTAATATCTGGATTTATTAAAGTACGTTCATCACGTTTCTGAAAATCATAAATGAGGTTAAGAAGGCATATTAAGGAGGCACAAAATATTAATTTGGAAGTGTGAAGATAAAACATCAAAAGACTTGCCATTTTGGGATTATATGCCTCTGTGTAGTCAGACTGTACAAATAAGATGTTTTCAGGCTTTAAGTCTGTGTGAGTCAACTTATTACTGTGCAAAACTGAAAACAAAACAGAAAAAGTTCCTGTATTATAAAAACCAAAATTCAAACTCCAAAGCTCTGCAACAAAAATTCTCTGATTTTCATATGTCCAAAGAAATGGTCAACATTCAATAGCCTGTTAGAAAACCACCAGGGACTAAAACCTACTACTACACCTTTCTAAACTTAGTTCACTGAAAACCAACTGTTTAAAAAGTGAAGTAGTATATGTTGTCAAGATGGTGAGATTTGCCATTCCTGCATTTTTAACCCAGTGGTTCTAGATTATCATTTTTAGCAATCAGAAAGGCTAATCAGTGTTATACAGGATAACATGTTATTAAATGCTGGACAACATGCTTATTTACTGAATGATATGCAGTGAACTGACCAACAGCTTGTTATCAACTATACCTTTTTCCTACGTACTTTTAAGGCAAGCTACCAAGTAAGTGTACATTAGATTTTTTCAAATATCCAAATTGATTATTGGATATTTTTCAAATATCCAAATATCATTATAATCAGTCTCACTCAATATGTTAAGCGCTTACAGTTTACAGACTTGCATATCTGGTATGCCATTCTCCTGATATGATCCAGTCGAAAGGGCAGAAAACCATTTTCCTTAATAAAGTCGTAAGTACTAAGTCCCAATAGTTCAAACACAATGCAGACATGACCATGATGCTCAAACCACTCCAGCATCTGGACACAGCGGCTATAAACATACAAAAAAAAAACTGAGTACAGCCTCTCACAATTCAAATCTGCCTGAGGCCATTTCCTAAGTCCGATTTTGATACTTACAATGTACTGCTAGGGTCTGTTGTATTTAAGTGTTCCAGAACTTGTATTTCTGAGCGAGCTGCTTCACAATATCTATCCACATTTTTAACTATTTTTACTGCTACATGTCTACCTCCCCTGTTAAGAAAATTAAGTCCACATTAAAAAAAAATAAAGATATGTCCAATTCCATTTTTTATCACTCTTCAAACTGTCCTATTCTGAAGCAGTATTTGTTTTTCCAATTTATGGTTTGGCATTCAGTTGTTTAATTACATGTAATTATAGGCATATAGTTATGTCTAATTATAGGTCCAACTTCAACTCAGTGTAAGCAACTAGAATGACCTCTGGAAATATGATAGGGTTGATACAAGTTGCATACAGATTTTTCTCACCAGCCCATCTAACTCATGTGACTTTTTTTTTTTTTTTTTGGTCTTTTAACTATGGACCAACAGCCTAATTTAACAATACTGTGACGTTATCACCTCAATTTACATTCCAATTAAGACATAAAACACACACATGGAGTAGTTTTCTTCCTATAGTACCAGTCACTGGCTAATCTTCATTTGGACCAGGTTGCCAAAGAAGTTGGGAAATAGTGGGAGTAATATAAAAGAGTGGCAGTTCTTAGAACCTTACAAACCAATAGCAGGAAGCCTCCCCCAATAACTCAAAGAGCTTTGTCAACCCTAAGGAGAAAGAAATTCAAACAAGAGACAAAAGAAATTTCCTACCCTATCTTATTTCAATGAATTGTTTGAAGGGCATGGATAAACTTATGAAATCAATCTAGAAAGAGTTTTTAGCCCTAGCTTTTGTTACCAGTATCAGATATGTCCTTTCTAAAATTACAGGTTCCTGAAGACTGGTTCGATGTCTGGGGTAAGGAAGTCTCCAGACTCCTAACATGAAACCAAGGCTAAAAACTGATCTAGGAAAAAAAAAAAAAAAAAAAACCACAGAACTGTGCCCAGTGGGACAACAAGTAACCACCTTTGGACACAATAAAATCTATTCTCAGCAGCTTAGATGCACTATAAACAGCTACTGCTTAAACACAAAGGGCTAGTAACTTTACCGAGCATTTCCTATATCTAAGATTAAAAAAACCCTAAACTAAAAGGGTATAATGACAATAACTGATTCATGGCCAGATCATATCCTAAAACTAAATGGATTTTCTGTACTGTTCACCTTCCCAAGTCCAATTCCAGACCAAGAAACTTACGCTTTATGATCAATGCACTCCACAACTTTTCCAAAAGCTCCTTCACCTAAAGTATCAACAATTTCATCTAAAAGAGAGAAATAAAACTCAGTTATACCAAGAAGTGAAAACAGTTTACTTATAATAAAGGCTATCAAATGCAGATTATTCTAGTTGATGCTACAAATTTCCTTATCACTAGATAGTTCATTGGTCAACACTGCCAAAAAACATATATAACTATTTTTAGATCTAATTTCATTCTTAACTACTTTCATTAACTTTGATTTACTGTTTTGGAAGTTCTGTATAACATTAAATTTCTAAAGAAAGCAAAAACACAATCCCCCCCACCAAAAGAAATGGAAAAAACAAAACAAACAAAAACAGAGAAAGAAAAAAAGATTTCCAAATCCCTGAAATCTTAATCTATAAATAGATTATGTTATCTGAAAAGTTAATAAGTGTTGAAAAATATTCTATACATCTTGCACTTAGTACGTCTCCACTCTGACAGATCAGGTGACCCTCCTCATCATCCTCTACACTCCTGGTTCTTTTCCTTCGGTGACTCTTCTGGAAACGTCAAGTGCGCGGCACCAAGATCATCCAGCCAATCAATATACCCGAGTGAATTCAGGGCAGAATACGAAATTCATTCAGCGGGGAGATATTCAGGCATTCAGATACACGCCAGGCCACAAACGGTTGGCAGGAGCAATTTCAAATTCAGTCCCCAGAAATTCACAGGGCACATAGTTTATGTTAACAGGAGAAAAACATGGCAAGGAACAGATTTTCAGATAAGATACTCAAAGTGGCAAGGTAACAAAACATAATACAATTGTTTTTCTTAAAAAAAAAAAAAAAATGCTTAGTTGTAGCATTCACTGAAACATAACTTTAAGTTTCTAGTGTCCTAATTTAATGCTGCAAAATTGTAGAATGTAATTATTTACTTGTCAAAAGTAGACTGTGGCCAAATTATATAATTTCCTAGCTAATCTAAGAAAACAAATATAGAAACAGTAAATAAAATAAAAATTCTAATGTCGGGGAGAAAAAAAATTGGCATACAAGAATAACACTACAGTATTTAAAATGCCATCTGAGCTTGAGCTCCAAATTATTACATAACCAACCTATAATGTTCAAATCTGTTTTTTAGTGATAAAAGGATTAGCCAAAACAAAGGCAAAGCATAATCCCCAATGATACAAATATAAAAATCCTACTTGTAGGTAAGACTTTCATTTATCAAAGCAAATCAAATTTCTTAAAGTACCATAAAATATTTTCAGAATATCTTGTAATCCCTGCTATAAACTAATCGACATTATCTCCACTATTTCACTGGAATGACAATTAGTTGCCAATGATTAATAAAATCTGTTTCCATACAATTAAACATGTACTGTATTTCAGGAATTTCCTATCCAATGCACAAAGAATCCTGCAAGTTAAAACTGAGATGACTTCAACTTAAATAGAACTTTCTCAAATGATCAAACATAAATTCAAGTTTTCCTGTTCCACATGGGAAATAAAATTTCCAAAAAATTTAAAAGAGCTCATACCCCATGTGAACGATGATATGAAGTGCTGTTGTGAATTCTGTGTTTGCTTTTATAACTACTTCTTCCACTTCTACCAGAGGACTTGCTACTATGGTTCTGATATCTGCTTTCATAATCTCTATGTCGATGTCCAGGTTCACATCCTTGACTGTAGTCATTCCTGTATTCATCAATGTAGCGTCGACTATGATAATCTTTCTCATTTAAGGATCTGCTTTCCAGGTAATAGCTAGAAAAAGAATTTGTTTTTTTCAGTGCTTTTATGTTAACATCAAATATCCTCAAATTTTCAGTAAATCTCTTAAAATAGTACTCATTAAAAATTTTTCCCACCAAAAAACATACTTCCAATTTTACAACCATAGCTGAAAACAGCAATGCATCAGTTATTTTAAGTCAATTCTAGTTTTAATAATGAAAATGTATTTCCCACCAGTTTTACTGAAATCAAACTGACATGTTAATACTGTAATGAGAGTATTTTTCTACTGAGATACTAAGAACCTTCCTTACCTATCAGATGTTTTAGAGTAATTGTATCTGCAGCGCTTGTTCTCCCGTGCACTGCTATGCGATCTCTTCTTTCTTTTATGACTGCCGCTGCTGCTCTTCCATTTTCCATAATCCCAATCTTTTTCATCCCAATCAGGACAGTAACTTCTTTTTGAGTGTCTCATCTACGTAAAAGACAAGTTTTCCCGGTTAAGTTGCATCCCACATGTCAACATTTTAATATCGTCCTCTAAAATTCATCCGAGTTGTGACGTTTTATTTTTCTTTTAAATCAAAGCTCAAAAGTCATTATTACTCAACTATGAGGGAAATCCTTTCCTGCCAAAACTACATATTCCTAAAAACTGGGAAAAAACGTTATACAGAAACGACTTTTCATCAACTACCGTTCGTACCAGTACCTGGGCTCCATCTCGACTCTATACAAAAACAAGCGTCGAAATCAAGATGCTCTAATTGTTCCGAGAAGGGGCGACAGACACACCCACGCCTAAAAGGTCCGATCACCCGACTTCTCACAATCTCCTTCAACTACACCGTATTATTCCTGTTTCCTTGAGTTCCTAAACCTAACTTTTGCTTTCACCACTGAAGGCAAAGACATTCACCATTTTCCCCCGAGTCGCCTCACATCGGGTTTAATATGTTCTTTTCTTTGTTAAGAGCATAGTTTCTCAGAAGAGCGTGACCTAGGCGCATTCTAGAACCCAAGTCATCGCCAACCTCCCCGCCCCCACCCCGCCGCCATCTTAGAGCCCGTCCGAGGCCTGCCGTTGCAGACAACATGGCGGCCCGGCCGCCCGGGCCAGACCCTCCCCGCTTCATCTGGGGAAGACAAACGTTCGAGAACCTCTGCCCTCCTAGCGAACTCTTCGTCGCGAATCACACAGAAATTGGCAGCGACGGCCTCGACAAAGCTTGGAAGACAAGCGAACCATCTCTCTGCAGCTATGGGAGGGGAGCGGGAGGCGAAGAAAAGATCACCGCGTCAGAGACTGCGGGCGGCGAACAAGCCTGTGGGGAGCTTCACGGGCGTTTTCAAGGCACAAAAGGGGGTCCCGACATCTAGCCCGCTTCTCCCTGAGTCTTACCGTCCTGGCCAAAGAGTCCAAGCCTAAGGAGGCAATGCTTGCACCACGACCACGGATAAAACTCAGCTGGCTGCGACAAGCTCCTACAGCCGTATGGAGCTAACAACCGCAGCGTCTGGACTTCTGGAAAACAAGATGACTAGGCAAGCGCGTTCCGCCTCCGGGTGGGGCGGGGCGGGGCGTGCACGCGTGTAGGGCGGAGCTGGTGAGCCTTATGCGCAGGCGCCGGGTGGGGAGCTCAGAGACAATAGGTCGACCGATGCAAGGCTTTGTCAGCGGCCATTTTGGCCTGCTCTCCGTTCTGAGAAAACTTTGTGTTGGGTAGAAAAGACTCGTTCATCCTCACTAAAAATTGTGTTCGTGAACACTAGAAATGAAGAAAAGTGGGGGAAGCGGGTACAAAGTAGCGTGTGTCCTGACTGCAACCGCGTAAACTGAGAGATTACACCATCTGCATCAAGTAGCCCCAAATTAGGAATTGTCTGGATTTGGGCTTTTGTTCTGAGACATTTTTAAAACTAGTTACACCTTACGTGGCTCAGACGGTAAAGCGTTTGCCTGCAATGCGGGAGACCTGGGTTGGGAAGATCCCCTGGAGAAGGAAATGGCAGTCCACTCCAGCACTCTTGCCTGGAAAATCCCATGGACAGAGGAGCCTGATAGGCTACAGTCTATGGGGTCGCAAAGAGTCGGACACGACTGAGCGACTTCACCTCACACCTTACGTGACTGAGACCCACACTCACTGAGGTTAGATTGTAAAGGTTTTTACCGAGGTTTTAAAAATCCAAATGTGAGAGCAAGAGCCTGGAGACAAGAAGTAGGACTCAGGTAAGCAACATTTCCACCTTAAGTGAAGCCTCTAAGGTGTAAAGTTCAAGTAAACTGAAAGGGGAAAATGGAAGGTTATTAGAAGGAGACAGAATTATCGGAAAACAACTTCTGAATAACAAATCAAGCTGCAGTTTGAGAGAACAAAGTAACTGCCCATCCTCGTCGCCGCCCCTCCTCCAACTTGAAAAACAAAGGTCACGTTATTCCTTCTAAACTTAGTGAAACACATAAAATCATCACGCATGAAGATGGAGCGTACTTGTGTTTTTTTTTTTGCACAGGAGAGCAACGTAGATAACCTGCCCATTACAGATGCAGTACTGTAGGGTAAAGTGATGAAAGGAATACACATAGGAATTCCCAAAAACCTATGGTGGTTTGCATTTCTTAAGCCTCTTCTCTGAAAATGCTTTAAAATCATTAATACTTAGATTTCTATATGGGATCAGGATCACTAAATTTAAACTTAGTGTTTCGCTTGTGAGGGAGAAATTTCTCACAGTAACTTGTGAAATTTGCTGTTATAAAGTACATGCTTCTCAGCACATTTTAATGTTAACCAAAACATAGGGAATCCCAGTCTTTGGAGTAGAAGAGTTAATCACATTGTGTTAACACTGAGCATAGGGTCTCACTTAATCCTAACAGCAATCTAAATATGGATAGTAACCATATTCTGCTAATACAAGTCAAAGTTGCAACAAATGACTGCAGAGAGCAAGTTCAGTTCAGTTGCTCAGTCGTGTCCCACTGTTTGCGACCCTGTGAACCACAGCACACCAGACCTCCATGACCATCACCAGCTCCTGGAGTCTGCCCAAACTCACGTCCAATGAGTCAGTGATGCCATCCAACCATCTCACCTTCTGGCGTCCCCTTCTCCTGCCCTCAATCTTTCCCAGCATCAGGATCTTTTCAAATGAGTCAGCTCTTAGATGAAGTGGCCAAAATATTGGAGTTTCAGCTTCAACATCAGTCCTTCCAGTGAACACCCAGGACTGATTTCCTTTAGGAGGGACTGGTTGGGTTGCCTTGTAGTCCAAGGGACTCTCAAGAGTCTTCTCGGACACCACAGTTCAAAAGCATCAAGTCTTCTGCACTCAGCTTTCTTCACAGTCCAACTCTCACATCCATACATGACTACTGGAAAAACCATAGCCTTGACTAGATGGACCTTTGATGACAAAGTAATGTCTCTGCTTTTTAATATGCTGTCTAGGTTGGTCATAACTTTCCTTCCAAGGAGTAAGCATCTTTTAATTTCATGGCTGTAACCACCATCTGCAGTGATTTTGGAGCCCAGAAAATAAAGTCATCCACTGTTTCCCCATCTATTTTCCATGAAGTGATGGGACCGGATGCTTGATCTTAGTTTTCTGAATGTTGAGCTTTAAGCCAACTTTTTCACTCTCTTTCACTTTCTTCAAGAGGCTCTTTAGTTCTTCACTTTCTGCCATAAGGGTGGTGTCATCTGCATATCTGAGGTTATTGATATTTCTCCCAGCAACCTTGATTCCAGCTTGTGCAAGTTAATATGTTTAATTTCTTTAGGAGAATTCCTCATTTTAAAATTGCTGGGTCAAAGGTGAAGAAATTTTGTACTTGTTTTCCAAAATGATTTTAAATTTAACAAAGCCCATATCTAACCAATTAGTGATTTGGGATATACCCAAATTTTCATTAATTAAATTAGCTACTTTAGTGTTAATTCATGTTATGGGCTGTTTGAAGGCCTGTGTCTCCACCTCCACATATAGTCATAGTTTTAGTCCTAGCTCCCACTGTTTCAGAATGTGACTATAGTGTCAACTGGAAAAAATGCACAGTGTGAGAGTTGTGTTGTTGTTCAGGTGCTAGTTTGTGTCTGACTCTTTGTGACCCTCATGAGCTGCAGTACACCAGACTTCTCTGTCCATCACTATCTCCCTGCTGCTGCTGCTGCTGCTGCTGCTGCTGCTAAGTCGCTTCAGTTGTGTCCGACTCTGTGCGACCCCATAGACAGCAGCCCACCAGGCTCCCCCGTCCCTGGGATTCTCCAGGCAAGAACACTGGAGTGGGTTGCCATTTCCTTCTCCAATGCAAGAAAGTGAAAAGTGAAGTTGCTCAGTCGTGTCCGACCCTCAGTGGCCCCATGTACTGCAGCCTTCCAGGCTCCTCCGTCCATGGGATTTTCCAGGAGTACTGGAGTAGGGTGCCATTGCCTTCTCTGACTATCTCCCTGAGTTTGCTCAAACTCATGTCCATTGAATCAGTGATGCCATACAACCATCTCATTCTCTGTCACCTCCTTCTCCTCCTGCCATCAATCTTTCCCAGCATCAGGGTCTTTTCCAATGAGTCAGCTCTCTACATCTGGTGGCCAAAGTATTAGAGCTTCAGCATCAGTGACCAGTGGCTCCTGAGTGGGTGATTGGCTCCATGGCTGACAGTGACTCCTGAGCAGCGGATTGGCCCCAGGGCAGTCAAAGGCAGCAGTGAGTCTGAAGCTGCTGGACATCATCCAACATCACCCCCAGCCTTCCCCAAACCCCCTTCCCAGCCACTGTAGTAGGGCCTTTGTCTTCACTCCTAGCTTCACGTTGACCGACACCCAACAGTCAGTTAAGGTTTAAACAAGCTCAACAGACACCAGCGGTGGGACAGCCAGGGCACCAGGCATGTCATCCAGCTGTGTTGAGTGGCAGAAGGGCATGACTGCTAGTTAGGACAGGACAAAATATGGTCCACTGGACAATGGAATGGCAAACCACTTCAGTATTCTTGCCTTGAGAGTCTCATGAATGGTATAAAAAGGCAAAAAGAGTTGTGAGTTAAATTTTATTGGAGTCAAAATACCCAGAGACAGCCTCTCCAGTAGCTCTTAGGAACTGCTCCCAAGAGGCAGGGAAAAAAGTCAGTATTACATATGGTTTTACTGAAAGGAGTTAGTGCCAGAAAGCACATATCTTGGCAGAAAGTTGCTGCTAGTGATAGAGGGGCAGATGTTTCCATTAATGATTTTAGTGCTTTTCTAGATATAAGAAGATGCAAGAAATTGAGCTCAAAAAATATTTTCCTGAAAATACCTATTTGAAGGTCTGTTTTGCCAGTTTCTCCCAAAGCAAACTCCTTTCAAGGTGTATCAAAGGTCAGCGGCTGCAGTGGCTAGTGACTTCATTCTTATACTGTAGAACCAGATGGAAAGCAGCATTTTTCAGTTGGCAGTAAATAGTGTCTTTACAAGAGATAATTAGGATTAAATGAGGTCATTAGGGAGAGGCCTAATTCAAGTTAGCTGGTGTCTTTCTAAAAAGAGACGAGGAAACACACCCAGAGGAATGATGAGGTTAAGACAGGAGATGGTCATCTACAAGCCTCAAGAGTAAACCACCCTGCCCATACCTTGACCTCTCCACTTCATCTCTAGCCTGTAAGAAAATCTTCTGTTGTTTAGGCCGCCCAGTCTCTGATACAGTACTTTGTTTTGGCTGCTCTTAGTACATATCATTCAGAGAAGGCAATGGCACCCCACTCCAGTACTCTTGTCTGGAAAATCCCATGGATGGAGGAGCCTGGTGGGCTGCAGTCCATGGGGTCGCTAAGAGTTGGACACGACTGAGCGACTTCCCTTTCACTTTTCACTTTCTTGCATTGGAGAAGGAAATGGCAACCCACTCCGGTGTTCTTGCCTGGAGAATTCCACGGACAGGGGAGCCTGGTGGGCTGCCTTCTATGGGGTCACACAGAGTCAGACACAACTGAAGCGACTTAGCAGCAGCAGTGCATAGCATTAAAAAATGTTATTTTGGTGGATACTGAACTTGTAACTTTGGTTTATAATTAGTGAGGTTGAACATTTTCTTTTCTCTTGTGACTTGCCCATTAATATCTATTCCTTTTTTGAATGTACAACTCTCTTTTGTCCTATTTGCATTCAGTTAAACCCATTTCATCTTTGCCTTTATGAAGTTTGTAAACAGAAATTCCTTTCCTCTTCAGAAGAATTCTTTTAAATGTTTTAGGCTTTTCTTGTGTATTCTTTAAATAGGCAACTCTTTTACCTATCTTGAATTTTGGTATATCATGTGAATTCTTTTGCTTTTCTCTGTGTCATTTACCAGTTACCCTAACACAACTTATAGAATAACTCTTCTCTTTTTTTAAAATATGATTTTGGATCTTGCTTAAAATTTTTTTTTTAATATTTATTTATTTTATTTTTGGCTGTGTTGGGTCTTCGTTGCTGTGTGTGGGCTTCTCATTGCAGTGCTTCTCTTGTTGCAGAGCATGGGCTCTAGGTTGCATGGGTTTAGTGCTCTGAGGTGTGTGGGATCTTCCCAGATCAGGGATTGAACCTGTGTCTCCTGCATTAACAGGTGGATTCTTTACTACTGAGCCACCAGTGAAGCCCCTGGATACTGCTTTAAATAAACTATGTATACACTGTTAATTTCCCAGCCTGGGATTGAATCTTCCTCCCTGCATTGGAAGCATGGAGTCTTAACCACTGAATCACTAGGGAAGTCCTACACTCTATTATTCTAGCCTCATTCCTCACATCATAACACTTTTAATATTTGCTACTTTATAAAAATTGGGATTAATTTTTTCATTATATTAAAATTTTTTCCTTTATCATTTTTCTTATACATTTATTTTAAAATTATTATATGGAGTTCCCATCACTTACCTGAACCACAGTTGGTACAAATTGAATTGAAAAAATGCATGTTTTCTTTTCAACCCATTGGTGAAATAGTAACTAATCTATCCACTTTACTAAATTGATTAAAAGTTGAGTTCTATGTATTAAAATTTATCTATTTACATGTCTGTTAGCTTCACAGGCTGAGCTCCCATGTAGCTGGCAGTGTTGTGTGCACCTTTGTGTCCAAATCTGGAAGAAGCTTAATAAATGACTAGTTTTAGTAATTAAACAAATCTTCAGAAATACCCAACATAGAAAGTATAAATGTTACTAAATGGATCTGGAAATTTCCAACTTCAACCAAGATATAAATTTTAACTACTCAATTTGCCATTAACCAAAACAAAAGGTCTGCAAGCCTTCTAATCAAAAGAGAACTTCAAACCAAGATCTAACAGGACAGAGGAATTCTAACGAATTCAGGTACATTTCTAGAGCAGAGAAGGTTTCAGGCATAGTTTGTTTATACTATCCCTTGGACTCATCCTACTCCCTCTGCTGTGAAACCATGATTATCTGGCAACTGCTGATAGTCTGGGTCAAGGGTTGGCAAACTGTTTCTGAAAGGGCCAGATAGTATATATTCTAGGCTTGCAGGATATTTGGTCTCTGTCACAGTCAATCAACTCTGCTGCTGTAGAACAAACAGCCAGACTCCCTGCATAAACATAGGAATGGCTAAGTTCTAAGAAAATGTTACTTGCAAAAACAGGTGCCTGGCCTGAGGGTTGCAGTTTCCCAAACTCTAGTCTAGATGGGAAATCTATTAATTTCATTTTAAAGAGAATTTGGGTTGATCAGCAATATTCTAGTCTTCCTAGTAGTTTATGGGCTTCCCTGGTGTCTCAGACAGTAAAGGGCCTGCCTACAATGTAGAAGACCCAGGTTCGATCCCTGGGTTGGAAAGATCCCTTGGAGAAGGGAAAGGTTACCCACTCTGGTATTCTTGCCTAGACAGTTCTATGGACAGAGGAGCCTAGTAGGCTATAATCCATGGGGTCGCTAAGAGTTGGACATGACTGAGCAACTAACACTTTGACTTTCAATATATGGAACAGATATCAATCACCCAACTGCTAATGTGATCGGTGAACCAGTTAATTCAGTGTGAGTGGACAGAAATCAATGTTCTGAGTTTTGATCCTTCCTACCTACAAGAGGCCCATGGGTGCAGTCAATATACTTCCTTATCTATGAGATCCTTATGGGTACAGCTGAGCAGACCTAAGAATGAGCTCAAAGAACCCAAAAGTCACCATATTGGCAACACTAAAAAAACAATGGCACAGTTTGGAATAAACATTGAGGGAATGTCAGTCAGTACAAAAACATCCTGACAATCAGTAAAATACTCTTAAGGGTGGTGACAAAATTCATTGATATGTTTGGAGAAGAAATATATCAAGGGTAAATGGATTTAGAGACTGTCATACAGAATAAAGTAAGTCAGAAAGAGGAAAACAAATATTGTATATTAATGCATATATGTGGGACAGTGAGTAAAAGCAGAGACCTGATTTTCCTAGTCACATGCTTGTTTGAAGGGTTATGTCCTTAAGCAGGGGGACAAAAAAAAAGTCTTATCTGATCTACTGAAGACTTATTTTTTTCTATATTCTATCAAATATCTTATAAACAAAGATGTTCACATAAGGTTTACTCTGACAGATGAACTCAATGTGACAACAGGGTAAAGAAAAAAGATAAAATAATATTTTAAATACTAGGTTTATGGAAAGATCATCACTTCAGATTGTGATTGATAACTTATATTCTAGAATAACTAACTAACTAAAATCAAATCACTGTCTAAGCACCTTACAAAATTCTATCACAGAGTCAGAAGAATTCAGACTATTTCATCGTTCAGTTCAGTTCAGTCGCTCATGTCCGACTCTTTGCGACCCCATGAATCGCAGCACACCAGGCCTCCCTGTCCATCACCAACTCCCGGAGTTCACTCAAACTCACGTCCATTGAGTCAGTGATGTCATCCAGCCATCTCATCCTCTGTCGTCCCCTTCTCCTCCTGCCCCCAATCCCTCCCAGCATCAGAGTCTTTTCCAATGAGTCAACTCTTCACATGAGGTGGCCAAAGTATTGGACTTTCAACTTTAGCATCATTCCTTCCAAAGAAATCCCAGGGTTGATCTCCTTCAGAATGGACTGGTTGGATCTCCTTGCAGTCCAAGGGACTCTCAAGAGTCTTCTCCAACATCACAGTTCAAAAGCATCAATTCTTCAGCACTCAGCTTTCTTCACAGTCCAACTCTCACATCCATACATGACCACAGGAAAAACCATAGCCTTGACTAGATGGACCTTAGTCAGCAAAGTAATGTCTCTGCTCTTGAATATGCTATCTAGGTTGGTCATAACTTTTCTTCCAAGGAGTAAGCACCTTTTAATTTCATGGCTGCAGTCACCATCTACAGTGATTTTGGAGCCCAGAAAAATAAAGTCTGACAGTGTTTCCAGTGTTTCCCCACCTAATTCCCATGAAGTGATGGGACCAGATGCCATGGTCTTCGTTTTCTGAATGTTGAGCCTTAAGCCAACTTTTTCCACTCTCCTCTTTCACTTTCATCAAGAGGCTTTTTAGTTCCTCTTCAATTTCTGCCATAAGGGTGGTGTCACCTACATATCTGAGGTTATTGATTCCAGCTTGTGTTTCTTCCAGTCCAGCGTTTCTCATGATGTACTCTGCATGTAAGTTCAATAAGCAGGGGGACAATATACAGCCTCGATGTACTCCTTTTCCTATTTGGAACCAGTCTGTTGTTCCATGTCCAGTTCTAACTGTTGCTTCCTGACCTGCATACAGATTTCTCAAGAGGCAGGTCAGGTGGTCTGGTATTCCCATCTCTCTCAGAATTTTCCACAGCTTATTGTGATCCACACAGTCAAAGGCTTTGTCATAGTCAACAAAGCAGAAATAGATGTTTTTCTGGAACTCTTGCTTTTTCCATGATCCAGTGGATGTTGGCAATTTGATCTCTGGTTCCTCTGCCTTTTCTAAAACCAGCTTGAACATCTGGAACTTCACAGTTCACGTATTGCTGAAGTCTGGCTTGGAGAATTTTGAGCATTACTAGCATGTGAGACGAGTGCAATTGTGCGGTAGTTTGAACATTCTTTGGCATTGCCCTTCTTTGGGATTGGAATGAAAACTGACCTTTTCCAGTCCTGTGGCCACTGCTGAGTTTTTCAAATTGGCTGGCATATTGAGTGCAGCACTTTCACAGCATCATCTTTCAGGATTTGAAATAGCTCCACTGGAATTCCATCACCTCCACTAGCTTTGTTCGTAGTGATGCTTTCTAAGGCCCACTTGACTTCACATTCCAAGATGTCTGGCTCTAGATTAGTCAACACATCATCATGATTATCTGGGTCATGAAGATCTTTTTTGTACANGGCTGGCATATTGAGTGCAGCACTTTCACAGCATCATCTTTCAGGATTTGAAATAGCTCCATTGGAATTCCATCACCTCCACTAGCTTTGTTTGTAGTTATGCTTTCTAAGGCCCACTTGACTTCACATTCCAGGATGTCTGACTCTAGATGAGTGATCACACCATCGTGATTATCCGGGTCGTGAAGATCTTTTTTGTACAGTTCTTCTGTGTATTCTTGACACCTCTTCTTAATATCTTCTGCTTCTGTTAGGTTCATACCATTTTTGTCCTTTATTGAGCCCATCTTTGCATGAAATGTTCCCTTGGTATCTCTAACTTTCTTGAAGAGATTTCTAGTCTTTCCCATTCTGTCCTTTTCCTCTATTTCTTTGCATTGATTGCTGAAGAAGGCAATCTCTTCTTGCTATTCTTTGGAACTCTGCATTCAGATGCTTACATCTTTCCTTTTCTCCTTTGCTTTTTGCCTCTCTTCTTTTCACAGCTATTTGTAAGGCCTCCCCAGACAGTCATTTTGCTTTTTTGCATTTCTTTTCCATGGGGATGGTCTTGATCCCTGTCTCCTGTACAATGTCATGAACCTCATTCCATAGTTCATCAGGCACTCTATCTATCAGATCTAGGCCCTTAAATCTACTTCTCACTTCTACTGTATAATCATAAAGAATTTGCCTCCCCCTCTTGCTAGTCTCAAGCCTCCGAGTCCTTGTAGCGGTGTCCATCTAAGGGTGTGTGATATTTTCTGTGGTCGGCTGTAGTTTTATATATTTGTTGAACTGGCACTGCATGTTGTGTAGCTGGTTGACCTGGGCAGAGACAAAACAGGTTAGACAATTGACAGTACATGCAATAATCATAAGTATAATCAATATAGCATAACAAGGACTAGTAGGGGCATTAGTCTATTTTAAATTCAGATTGCCAGGATGGCTCAAGTTTCTCCTTGTTCAGGGATCAGAAGATCTATCTCCTGTCTGTTTTGGAGTATAATCTCTGCCAAGCTGTGTTGGCTCTTTAGAGTTATCCTGAGAAATCTTATCCCCAGAAACTAGATTTTGGGGGTGTTCATTAGAATGGCACTCATTGGTAGTCCTGAACAGGTGTCTGAGATCTCCCAGGGGCTCACAGGTGTATTGAGTGTCCTCTTCTGTTTTCTTCCACGGCTTGACTTGTGAGTAGTGAATCCAGGTGTCGTGTCCCAGTCCTTGACTGCTGTGGGGGTAGAAAGTATTACAGGGTAGGGGCCCTTTCATGATCTCTGCCAAGCTGTGTTGGCTCTTTAGAGTTATCCTGAGAAATCTTATCCCCAGAAACTAGATTTTGGGGGTGTTCATTAGAATGGCACTCATTGGTAGTCCTGAACAGGTGTCTGAGATCTCCCAGGGGCTCACAGGTGTATTGAGTGTCCTCTTCTGTTTTCTTCCACGGCTTGACTTGTGAGTAGTGAATCCAGGTGTCGTGTCCCAGTCCTTGACTGCTGTGGGGGTAGAAAGTATTACAGGGTAGGGGCCCTTTCATGTGGGCTGGAGTTGAGCCTTTGGGGACCCATCTTTCCAAACTTTAATTAGGACTTGAGTCCCTGAAGCATATAGTGGTGACTCCTTAGAATCTTTTGGGTCCTGGTTCATACCCCACAAGCGTATATCCTGTTGGAATTGCCCAATTGAGCCTTTGGGGACCCATCTTTCCAGACTTTAATTAGGACTTGAGTCCCTGGAGCATATAGTGGTGACTCCTTAGAATCTTTTGGGTCCTGGTTCATACCCCACAAGCGTATATCTTGTTGGAATTGCCCAATGGCCATGGTATAAGACTGGAGGATCTGAACCTCTGGATCTAGGAAGAGGTCATTGACATAAACAAAAGGTCTCCCATATAGCATCTCACAAGGACTAAGACCAAGCTGTTCCTTAGGGGCAATGCGGGTGCGGAGGAGAGCTAACGGTAAAGCCTCCTTCCATCCCAGGGAGGTCTCCTGGGTTATCTTTTTTATTGCTGATTTTAAGAATTGATTGGCTCTTTTTACTTTTCCCGAGGATTGAGGCCTCCAGGCACAATGGAGATAATAAGTGATGCCCAATGCTTTCGAGACCCCTTGGGTGACCTTAGAAGTAAATGATGTTCCATTGTCACTTTGTAATGATCTGGGCAGACCAAATCTTGGAATGATTTCAATGGAGCAGTTTTTTTACCACCTCCTCAGCCTTTTCGGGGGCTTCCCTGGTGGCTCAGAGGTTAAAGCGTCTGCCTCCAATGCGGGAGACCAGGGTTCGATCCCTGGGTCGGGAAGATTCCCCTGGAGAAGGAAATGGCAACCCACTCCAGTATTCTTGCCTGGAGAATCCCATGGACGGAGAAGCCTAGTAGGTTACAGTCCATGGGGTCGCAAAGAGTCGGACACGACTGAGTGACTTCACCTTCACCTTCACCCAGCCTTTTCAGTCTGGGTGGGAAAGCCTTCAATCCATCCTATGAATGTATCTATCATGACTAATAGGTATTTATACCCTTGAGAAACTGGCATCTGGGTGAAGTCCATCTGCCAGTCCTCTCCTGGGTAGGCCCCACATCGTTGGATGGGCTGGGCCAGCTGGGATTTTCAAGCTCTTCGGGGGTTGTTTAATTGGCAAGTGGGACAAGAGGACACCACCTGTCTTATAGTTGTTTGGAAGCCTGTTCCTTTGAAGGACCTTTCTAGTAATCTTTGGAGGGCCTTTTCTCCTAAGTGAGTATTGGCATGTAAGGAGTTAACCAACTTCCATTGGAGGTTCCCAGGCAGAAAAAGGAGTCCCTCCTTTTGGAACCACCCCATATGATCTTCTTGAAAGCCCTCGCTCTTAGCTTTAAGAGTCTTACCTTCAGTATATGAAAGTTTCTGGCAAATTAGTCTGTGGAACTAAGGTGGCAACCCATATTAGGTCATGGTTCTGTAATGCTGCTCTCCTAGCTGCCTGATCAGCTGCTTGGTTCCCTCGTGCCACTTCTGTGTTCCCTTTTTGGTGTCCTTTACAGTGGGAGACTGAAACCTCAGTGGGCAGATGGACTGCCTCCAGGAGTCAAAGAATCTGATCACCATATTTGATTGGGTTCCCTCAGGTGGTCAAGTGACCCCTTTCTTTCTAAATAGCCGCATGTGCATGTAACACCAGAAAAGCATACTTGGAATCAGTGTAAATGGCTATTCTCTTTCCTTTTCCCAGCTCTAAAGCTCGAGTCAGGGCTATGAGCTCAGCTAATTGGGCTGAAGTACCTGGTGGCAGAGGCTTAGCCTCTGTGGTCTCAAAATTGGAGACTACTGCATACCTGGCTCTTCTTTTTCCATTCAAGACAAAGTTGCTTCCATCAGTGTACCAGATTTCCTCAGGATTGGTCAGAGGATCTTCTGACAATCCCTCTCGGGGTTTTGTCCAGTGGTCCAAGGTTTCTAGACAAGAGTGAAAGGGGAGAGAGCCCTTGGGGGTAGGCAGGGGGGTGGCTGGGTTAAGAACCTCACAAGGGGATATAGTGAGGCCTGGATTTCCATCAGCATTACTTGATATCTGAGATTCTTTGATCAGATATCTATAAATGGCCTCTCCCATTTAGGAGTTGTTTTACTTGGTGGCTGGTAAAAATCGTTAGTTTGCCCCCAAAGGAGAGTTTTAAAGCATCTTCTATCATGATTGCAATAGCTGCAAGATTTCGAAGGCAGGGGGGCCAGCCTTGGGTAGTTGGATCGAGATTTTTGGATAAGTAAGCTACAAGCTGGGGCTCAGATCCCAACTTTGAGTTAACACTCCCAAGGCTATTCCCTCTCTTTCATGGACATAAAGTTGGAATGCTTTTTCTGGGTCTGGCAACCTCAAGGCAGGTGCCTAAGTTAAGGCCTGTTTTAGTGTAGCCTCTGCCTTCTTTTGAGGAGTTCCCCATATCAGTGGGATTGAATCATCTCGTCCCTCTAAGTTTTCATATAAGGGCTGGGCAATTAGACCATAGTTGGGTATCCAGATTCTACAATATCCAGTTAGCCCCAGGAAAGCTCGCAATTGTTTTCGAGTCGTGGGGGAGGGAAACTGGAGGATTCCTTGTACCCGATCAGAGGACAGCCTCCTGGACCTGTGTGTTATCTGAACTCCTGGTAAGTGACCTTTGTCTCGACCATCTGTGCCTTAGCATGGGAGACTTTATATCCTCTTTCTGCCAAGAAGTTTAGAATCTGAATTGCATGTTGTTGGGCGCTTTTCTCATCTGGAGATCAGATTAGTAGGTCATCTACGTATTGTAATATTTTCCCATTAGGTCCCAGGTCCAGATCTAGGAGATCTCAGCTAAGGGCCTGTCCAAACAGGTGGGGGCTATCTCTGAACCCCTGAGGTAATACTGTCCAAGTCATCTGTTGGTGTTTTTCTCCTGGGGCCTCCCACTCAAAGGCAAAAAGATATTGGGATTCTTTAGCCAGTAGTATGCAAAAAAAATACATCTTTGAGATCCAAGACTGTAAACCACTTGGCTGCTGCTGCTGCTAAGTCACTTCAGTCGTGTCCGACTCTGTGTGACTCCATAGACGGCAGCCCACTAGGCTCCCCTTCCCTGGGGTTCTCCAGGCAAGAAAACTGGAGTGGGTTGCCATTTCCTTCCCCAATGCATGAAAGTGAAAAGTGAAAGTGAAGTCGCTCAGTCATGTCCAACCCTCATCGAACCCATGGACTGCAGCCTTCCAGGTTCCTCCATCCTTGGGATTTTCCAGGCAAGAGTACTAGAGTGGGGTGCCATTGCCTCTGGGTGGGATTTCTTGCAATATTACATAGGGATTGGGTACTGTGGGATGGAGGGGGACTACAGCTTCATTTATGATCCAGAGATCTTGAGCCATTTGCCAGTTATCCTTTTTCTTTACTGAGAGGATTGGGGTGTTACATGGTGAACTGGTGGGGACCAATAGCCCACAAGCAAGGAACTTATTTATTAAAGGCTGTAGTCCCTCTCGAGCCTCTCTTTTGAGAGGGTATTGTTTCTGGTTAGGAAACCGAGTGGGATCTCGGAGGACAGTGATGACCAGTTCAGCTTGGTGGGCTCGTCCAGGAATCCCCTGGTCCCACACCCGGGGGTTAATTTTGTCTTCCCATAGTTTTTGGTCCCTCTCTATTGAAGGTAATGGGTTCTTCAGTAGTAACCAGGAGCTGTAAATCTCTAGGGGCTGAAAAACTTCCCATCACAAGGGTGTTCCCCAGTTTATTGAGTATATCTCTTCCCAATAAGGGAGTAGGACACTCAGGGACCACTAGAAACTGGTGGGAAAATATTTGTCCATTCCAGCAACAAAGAAGTGCTTGGGGGAATCTTTTAGTAATTGCTTTTCCTGTAGCACCCAAAATGGTACAGGTTTGGGAGAAGCTCCGGAGTAGGAGATCAAGACAGAGTAGGTGGCCCCTGTGTCAATCAGGAAATTCTCGGACTTACCTGCCACATCCGGTTGCACCCTTGGCTCCAGCCCTGTGATGGTTATCTGTGACAGGCAGGCTGGCTGGAGCGGGCCACTTCAGTCCTCTTGAACGATCATGAGGGTAGGCTTGGTGCTTGACCTTGAGGCTCTTGGGTCCCCAGGGCAGGTGCCGCCCAATGTCCCAGTTGATGGCATTTGTGGCAAGCCATTTTAGGAGACTTGTCACGGTTTGGACACTCTTTGGCCCAATGCCCCGCCTGTCTACAGATCAGGCATTTGTCTCGTGCCTTGTCCTTCAAGGACTCGGGTTTGCCATACAGCTTCTCTGGAGGGCGGCCAGCATCTGGGCATGCCTTGTCTCTTTCTTTCTCTCCTTCTCCTGGGCCTTGGCCTCCTTCTCCTGTTCTCTGTTATAAAAGATATTGGTGGCTGGACCATCTCATCTAAAGAGGCAGCGGGGTCCTGCTGTTGTAGCTGTTGTAACTTAATTCTGATAGCTGATGCACATTGGGTCAGGAATTTGTCCTTTAAAATCACCTGTCCCTCATATGAGTCTAAGTCCAGATTGGTAAACTTTTGGAGGGCCTCTTTTAGCCTTTCTAGAAAGGCAATGGGGTTTTCATTGGGCTCCTGAGTTATTGCTGAGACCCAGGCATAGCTAATTGCTTTTTGTTGGGCTTCTTTCAGTCTTGCCTTCACACAGATTAGAAAATGATTTTCCCAGATGTGCTCAGGGTCATTATAATTCCAATTAGGATCGGAGGAGGGGACTGCAGTTTCCCCTACTGGGTATCTATCACTGAACATGTGAAGCCCTGTTGCATACCTCCGGGCCTCCTTTAAGACCCTAGTATGTTCAGGGTCAGATAAAGTTTGACTAAATATGACCATGATGTCTTTCCACATAAAGTCAAAGGCCAAGGTAATATGTTGGAATGTATCTATATATTTGCCTGGGTCATCTGTATAGCTTCCCAGGTCTTGTTTGATCTGTCTTAGTTCTAAGAGGGAGAAGGGCTTATGGACCCAGGTTGGTCCGAATTTTTCTCCAGTTTCAACTAAGGGACACCCTCGAGCTGGCTTTTGTGGAGGGGATGCTCCCGGATATGGGGGCACATTTGGATACAAGGAAGGAGCACCAGGCGACTCGGGAGCTGTGGGAGGTGAGCCTTCACGAGGGGGTTCCTTTTTTGGTTGCCTGTGCCTAACACCATTTGCCTAATGGGCTCACTTTTAGGGCGTACAACAATCCCATATTTAAGACAGAGTTCCTTCATATCCCTTAGTCGGAAGAAAATTTGGACATAGGGGATCTCTGTCCATTTCCTTGTCTTTTACAGAATAATTCTAATTGCAGGATGGTATTGTAATTTAAAGTCCCATCCTCAGGCCAGTGTTCCTCACCCCCCAGTGGATACTGTGGCCACGCAGTGGCACAAAAGAATTTCAAGTGACTTCTTCTTAGAGCTAGAGGGTCGAAAAGCTTCCAGTTATCAAGGATGCATCTCAAGGGTGTCTGCCGGGAAGTGGATTGGTTATTGCCCATCTGAAAGACAGTCATGACAGGGAGAAAAGAAAAAGATCTCTTTTGATTTTCATGGGTGGACTTCCTTAGGGGTGAGTCTTTTTGAAGCTTATCTTACCCAGAACTGTTGCAACCTGAGAGCCAGGCGTCCCCAGGTCAGGGTGCAGATCCCCAGGCAGGCTGAGGCATGACAGCCTCCTAGAGATCGAATCCCTGGGCAGGCCGAGGCGTGACGACCTCCTGGGACCCCTGGGACTGGCGAATCCCCGAGCAGGTTGAGGCGTGACAACCTTTTGAGGGCCAGATCCCTAGACAGGTCAAGGCGTGATGACCTCCTGGGACCCCTGGACTGGAGTTGGGCGTCCCCAAGATCTCCAGTGTGACCAGTACTGGGTAGGACTAGGGGGTTGGATATTATAGAGTATTTCCCTCCTGAAGCCAGCTGTTTTCCGGTTGTCTCTCCAGAAGATTGTAGAGGCAACCTTGTGGGTCTGGATGGGGCTCAGGAAAAGAGCATGAAACAGGAGGGAAGGGGGCAGAGCACAACCTTTGAAAGAATGACAGAACACAAGGGCATAATATAAACCAATTAAAATCAATTGGGTCCAAGATGACAAGTCAAATTCAAGTAAACCTTAATCCCCAATCTATAAGCCAACAGACACACCCAGAGGTGGCAGGACAGTCCAAGGCACTGTGAAAAAGATGGAGGAGTGGGTGGTTCCCCAATGGCTGGGATGAACCTCCCACTCATTAGCATATGAATTCACCCCTCTCGAAAAACCTAGCCAGGTCGCATTCCATGGCCAGTCCCCTGTAGAGTGCAGCGCTTTTCTCTGAATCTTAACAAGTCTACCTCTTATCTATCACTTTGACTCTCAATGAATTTTTGTAATGAGACCTCAGAGCCTGAGCTTTATTAGTTTTGGCCGGGCTTGAGTCCCGGGAGAGAGCTGAAGGACAGGAGGAAAAAGCAGTGGGAAAAACGTGCCAAGGAATCCCCTTCATAGCCCGTCGGAAAATTTGCTAAATATATGACTGGTGCTCACCGTTTCTTTGGTCTGGTCCTTGGCACAGAGAAGAGAAAGGACAGAACCCCCACCGGCTTGTGTAGCAGCTACTGGGGCTCAGCAGATAGCGCCTTTGGGACGTGCTGAGGACTAGCCTCTCCAGAGTCCCTCAGTTGTGTCCCCTGCCACCCACCTGTTCGCAGGAGGTTTGAGGAAACAAGAAACGAGAGACTGTAAAGGAATTAGGATTTCGTTAGGCATGTCCCTCCAGCCAGAGGAGCGAGGACCTCTTACCTTAACCGGAGGTCTTCTGGAATCTGAGACTGGGCCGCGTGAGCTTTCTGCTGAGTTTGTTTTTCGCTGTCCTGGTTTCCAGCATGATGGGCCTGCCCTTGAGCTGGATTTTCTTCGTGTTCCGCCTCTACCATGGGAGCTTCGCTGAGTTGGGCTCTGGCTGTGCTTGGCCTCTTCCATGCGGAGGTTGTTTCAGCCAGGTTATATCCGAGTCACGGCACCATAGATGTCACGCGAGTGTATGTTCCTCGGTTCTTTTGTCTCGTCACAACAAAGATTTGGAGTGACGGACATTAAAGCCCCCTCAGCGTGTCACAGCTCTCAGGTCTTGGATAGANTACCATTTCCTTCTCCATGGAGGATTTCTTGTACCTGATCAGAGGACAGCCTCCTGGATCCATGTGTAATATGAACTCCCAGGTAAGTGACCTTTGTCTCGATCATCTGTGCCTTAGCACAAGAGACTTTATATCTTCTTTCTGCCAAGAAGTTTAGAACCTGAATTGTATGTTGTCGGGCACTTTTCTCATCTGGAGAGCAGATTAGTAGATCATCTATGTACTGTAATATTTTCTCATTAGGTCCCAGGTCCAGATCTCAGAGATCCCGGCTAAGGGCCTGTCCAAACAGGTGGGGGCTATCTCTGAACCCCTAAGGTAATACTGTCCAAGTCATCTTTTGGTGTTTTTTTTTTTCCTGGGGCCTCCCACTCAAAAGCAAAAAGATATTGGGATTCTTTAACCAGTGGTATGCAAAAAAATCATCTTTGAGATCCAAGACTGTAAACCACTTGGCACTGGGTGGGATTTTTCCCAAGATTGCATAGGGATTGGGCACTGTGGGATGGAGGGGGGCTAGTTTAGAACCTGAATTGTATGTTGTCGGGCACTTTTCTCATCTGGAGAGCAGATTAGTAGATCATCTATGTACTGTAATATTTTCTCATTAGGTCCCAGGTCCAGATCTCAGAGATCCCGGCTAAGGGCCTGTCCAAACAGGTGGGGGCTATCTCTGAACCCCTAAGGTAATACTGTCCAAGTCATCTTTTGGTGTTTTTTTTTTTCCTGGGGCCTCCCACTCAAAAGCAAAAAGATATTGGGATTCTTTAACCAGTGGTATGCAAAAAAATCATCTTTGAGATCCAAGACTGTAAACCACTTGGCACTGGGTGGGATTTTTCCCAAGATTGCATAGGGATTGGGCACTGTGGGATGGAGGGGGGCCACAGCTTCATTTATGATCTGGAGATCTTGAGCCATTTGCCAGGTTCTGTCTTTTTTCTTTATTGAGAGGATTGGGGTATTACATGGTGAACTGGTGGGGACCAATAGCCCACAAGCAAGGAATTTATTTATTAAAGGCTGTAGTCCCTCTCGAGCCTCTTTTTGAGAAGGTATTGTTTCTGGTTAGGAAACCAAGTGGGATCTCGGAGGGCAATGATGACTGGTTCAGCTTGGTGGGCTTGCCCAGGAATCCCCTGGTCCCACACCTAGGGTTTAATTTTGTCTTCCCATAGTTTTTGGTCCCTCTCTATTGAAGGTGTAATGGGTTCTTCAGTAGCAACCAGGAGCTGCAGGGCTCTAGGGGCTGAAAAACTTCCCATCACAAGGGTGGTTCCCAGCTTAGTGAGTATCTCTCTTCCCAATAAGGGAGTAGGACACTCAGGGACAACCAGAAACTGGTGGGAAAATATTTGTCCATCCCAGCAACAAAGAAGTGCTCGGGTGAATCTTTTAGTAGTTGTTTTTCCTGTAGCACCCCAAATGGTACAGGTTTGGGAGGAGAAGCCTCCGGAGTAGGAGATCAAGACAGAGTAGGTAGACCTTGTGTCAACCAAGAAATTCTCGGACCTACTTGCCACATCCAGTTGTACCCGTGGCTCCAGCCCCGTGATGGTTATCTGTGACAGGCTGGCTGGCTGGAGCAGGCCGCTTCAGTCCTCTTGAACCATTGTGAGGGTAGGCTTGGCACTTGACCTTGAGGCTCTTGGGTCCCGAGGGCAGAGTGCCGCCCAATGTCCCAGTTGATGGCATTTGTAGCAAGCCATTTTAGGAGACTTGTCACGGTTTGGACACTCTTTGGCCCAATGCCCCGCCTGTCTACAGATCAGGCATTTGTCTCGTGCCTTGTCCTTCAAGGACTCAGGGTTTGCCATAGGGCTTTTCTGGAGGGCGGCCAGCATCTGGGCATGCCTTGTCTCTTTTTTTCTCTCCTTCTCCTGGGCCTTGGCCTCCTTCTGTTCTCTGTTATAAAAGGTATTGGTGGCTGTCTTGACCATCTCATCTAAAGAGGCAGTGGAGTCCTGCTGTTGTAGCTGTTGTAACTTAATTCTGATATCTGATGCACACTGGGACAGAAATTTGTCCTTTAAAATCACCTGTCCCTCATAAGAGTCTAAGTCCAGATGGTAAGCTTTTGGAGTGCCGCTTTTAGCCTTTCCAAAAAGGCAGTGGGGTTTTCATTGGCCTCCTGAGTTATTGCTGAGACCCGGGCATAGCTAATTACTTTTTGTTGGGTTGCTTTCAGCCCTGCCTTCACACAGATTGGAAAATGATCTCTTTCCCAGATATGTTCAGGGTCATAATAATTCCAATGAGGATCGGAGGAGGGGACTGCAGTTTCCCCTACTGGTTATCTATCACTGGACATGTGAAGCCCTGTTGCATACCTCCGGGCCTCCTTTAAGACCCTAGTATGTTCAGGGTCAGATAAAGTTTGACTAAATTTGACCATGATGTCTTTCCACGTCAAGTCAAAGGCCAAGGTAATATGTTGAAACATATCTATATATTTGCCTGGGTCATCTGTATGGCTTCCCAGGTCTTGTTTGATTTGTCTTAGTTCTAAGAGGGAGAAGGGCTTATGGACCCGGGTTGGTCCGAATTCTCCTCCAGTTTCAACTAAGGGACATACTTGAGCTGGCTTTTGTGGAGGGGGTGTTCCCGGATATGGGGGCACGTTTGGATACAAGGAAGGAGCACCAGGCAACTCGGGAGCTGTGGGAGGCGAGCCTTCACGAGGGGGTTCCTTTTCTTGGTTGCCTGTGCCTAACACCATTTGCCTAGTGGGTTCACTTTTGGGGTGTACAACAATCCCATACTTAAGACAGAGTTCCTTCATATCCCTTAGTCGGAAGAAAATTTGGACATAGGGGATCTCTGTCCATTTCCCTTGTCTTTTACAGAATAATTCTAACTGCAGGATGGTATTGTAATTTAAAGTGCCATCCTCAGGCCAGTGTTCCTCGTCCCCCAGTGGATACTGTGGCCACGCAGTGGCACAAAAGAATTTCAAGCGACTTTTCCTTAGAGCCAGAGGGTCAAACAGCTTCCAGTTAACAAGGATGCATCTCAAGGGTGTCTGCTGAGAAGTGGATTGGTTATTTCCCATCTGAAAGACAATCATGACAGAGAGAAAGAAAAAGACCCTTTCGATTTTCATGGGTGGACTTCCTTAGGGGTGAGTCTTTTTGAAGTGTATCCTACCCAGAACTGTTGCAACCTGAGAGCCAGGTGTCCCGGGGTCAAGGTGCAGATCCCCAGGCAGGCTGAGGCGTGACAGCCTCCTAGAGATCGAATCCCCGGGCAGGTTGAGGTGTGACAACCTTTTGAGGACCAGATCCCTAGGCAGGTCAAGGCGTGATGACCTCCTGGGACCCCCGGACTGGAGTTTGGGCATCCCCAAGGTCTCCAGCGTGACCAGTGCTGGGTAGAATTAAGTGGTTTGTAACTCATTGCTAGTTTGCCCACCGTGGACGGGAACAGATATGATGTAACCTCATCCTACCTAGTACTGTTGCAACCTGAGAGCCAGGTGTCCTGGGGTCAGGGTGCAGATCCCCAGGCAGGCTGAGGCGTGACAGCCTCCTAGAGATCGAATCTCCGGGCAGGTCGAGGCGTGACGGCCTCCTGGGACCCCTGGGACTAGCGGATCCCCGAGCAGGTTGAGGTGTGACAACCATTTGAGGACCAGATCCCTAGGCAAGTCAAGGCGTGATGACCTCATGGGACCCCTGGACTGGAGTTGGGTGTCTCCAAGATCTCCAGTGTGACCAGTACTGGGTAGGATTAGGGGGTTGGATATTATAGAGTATTTCTCTCCCAAGGCCAGCTATTTTCTGGTTGTCTCTCCAGAAGATTGTAGAGGCAACCTTGTGGGTCTGGATGGGGCTCAGGAAAAGAGCACGAAACAGGAGAGAAGAGGGCAGAGCACAACCTTTGAAAGAATGACGTAGCACAAGGGTATAATGTAAACCAATTAAAATCAAATTGAGGAGAGTGAAAAAGTTGGCTCAACATTCAGAGAATGAAGATCATGGCATCTGGTCCCATCACTTAATGGGAAATAGATGGGGAAACAGTAGAAACAGTGTCTGACTTTGTTTTTTGGGGCTCCAAAATCACTGCAGATGGTGACTGCAGCCATGAAATTAAAAGGCGCTTACTCCTTGAAGAAAAGTGATGACCAACCTAGATAGCATATTCAAAAGCAGAGACATTACTTTGCCGACTAAGGTCTGTCTAGTCAAGGGTGTGGTTTTTCCTGTGGTCATGTATGGATGTGAGAGTTGGACTGTGAAGAAAGCTGAGCGCTGAAGAATTGATGCTTTTGAACTGTGGTGTTGGAGAAGACTCTTGAGAGTCCCTTGGACTGCAAGGAGATCCAACCAGTCCATTCTGAAGGAAATCAACCCTGGGATTTCTTTGGAAGGAATGATGCTAATGCTGAAGCTCCAGTACTTTGGCCACCTCATGGGAAGAGTTGACTCATTGGAAAAGATCCTGATGCTGGGAGGGATTGGGGGCAGGAGGAGAAGGGGACGACAGAGGATGAGATGGCTGGATGGCCTCACGGACTTGATGGACATAAGTCTGAGTGTACTCCGGGAGTTGGTGATGGACAGGGAGGCCTGGCGTGCTGCGATTCATGGGGTCGCAAAGAGTCGGACACAACTGAGTGACTGAACTGAACTGAACTGAAGATGACAAGTCAAATTCAAGTAAACCTTAATCTCCAATCTATAAGCCAACAGACACACCCAGAGGCAGCGGGACAGCTCCAAGGCACTGTGAAAGAGGAGGAGGAGTGGGTGGTTCCCCAATGGCTGGGATGATCCTCCCACTCATTAGCTTATGAACTCACCCTGCTTGCAAAACCTAGCCAGGCCGCATTCCATTGCCAGTACCCTGTAGAGCGCAGTGCTTTTCTCTGAATCTTAACAAGTCTACCTCTTATCTATCGCTTTGACTCTCAATGAATTTTTGCTACAAGACCTCAGAGCCTGAGCTTTATTAATTTTGGCTGGGCTTGAGTCCCGAGAGAGAGCTGAAGGACAGGAGGAAAAAGCAGTGGGAAAAACGTGCCAAAGAATCCCCTTCATAGCCCGCCGGAAAATTTGCTAAATATCTGACCGGTGCTCACCATTTCTTTGGTCTGATCCTTGGCAAAGAGAAGAGAAAGGACAGAAGAACCCCACTGGCTTGTGTAACAGCTACTGGGGCTCAGCAGATAGCGCCTTTGGGACATGCTGAGGAGTAGCCTTTCCAGTGGAGAAGGCAATGGCACCCCACTCCAGTACTCTTGCCTGGAGAATCCCATGGACCGAGGAGCCTGGTGGGCTGCTGTCTATGGGGTTGCACAGAGTCAGACATGACTGAAGCGACTTAGCAGCAGCAGCCTCTCCAGAGTCCCTCAATTGTGCCCCCTACCGCCAGCCTGTTCACGGGAGGTTCGAGGAAACAAGAAACGAGTGATTGTAAGGAAATTAAGATTTCCTTAGGCTTGTCCCTCCGGCCAGAGGAGCGAGGACCTCTTACCTTAACTGGAGGTCTTTTCGGATCTGAGACTGGGCCTCGTGGGCTTTCCGCTGTCCCAGTTTCTGGCACGTTGGGCCTTCCCCTGCGCTGGATTTTCTTTGCTTTCCACCTCTACCGTGGGAGCTTTGTTGAGTTGGGCTCTGGCTGTGCTTGGCCTCTTCCACGCGGAGGTTGTTTCAGCCAGGTTATATCCGAGTCACGGCACCATAGATGTCACACGAGTGTATGTTCCTTGATTCTTTGTCTCGTCACAACAAAGATTTGGAGTGACAGACATTGAAGCCCCCTCGGCGTGTCACAGCTCTCAGGTCTTGGATAGACCATGTTATAGGTCTTAGACAAGTCAGTGTTACAGCTCCATTTTATTTAGAAGATAGCAGGAAAATCCATCTTCAAGGCATGAGGGCATGTCGATCTAAAGACACGAGGAGAATAGCACCCCAGAGCGCAGGAGAGACAGAGAGAGCTGGCTTTGGCTCCTCTGTTTATATGTTTATCTCTTCCTGGGCCTGTCCGATGTAAATTGAGCCAGCCAGGAGTGTTATTTGTTTTGCCTGAGGTCCTCACTCGGGTCCTCGGACCTTCTTTTGTATCATTTTTGTGGGCTTTTCCCTTCCTTGTCTTGTAGCCACCGCCATTTTGGACTCCTTTTCCCTGTTCTACCTACCTAACAAAGCAAAACTCCAATACTTGGGCCACCTGATGCAAACAGCTGACTCATTTGAAAAGACCCTGATGGTGGGAAAGATTGAGGGCAGGAGGATAAGGGGATGACAGAGAATGAGATGGTTGGATAGCATCACCGACTCGATGGACATGAGTTTGAGTAGACTCTGGGAGTTGGTGATGGACAGCGAGGCCTGGCACGCTGTGGTCCATGGGGTCTCAAAGAGTTGGACACGACTGAGCAACTGAACCGAACTGACAGAGAAGTCCCATGTACCCTTTCCCCACTCCCCTACTGCCGTCACCCACCACCAATGGTAACATCTTGCAAAATTACTATCCAGTATCACAGACACGATTGGCAAGTCAAGATGCCCAAGATTATCATCGCAACTATCACTCACATTGCTCTTTCAGACACACTTATTTCCTTCCTGCTTCCATCCTCCCCTTAGGTTTTGAAAAGTGAAAGTAAAACTGTTCATCACTCAGTTGTGTCTGACTCTTTGCCACCCCATGGACTGTAGCCCTCCAGGCTCCTTTGTTCATGGAATTCTCCAGGCAAGAATACTGGAATGGGTTGCCATTCACTTTTCCAGGGCATTTTCCTGAGCCAAGGATTGAACCTGGGTCTTCTGTACTGCAGGTAGATTCTTTACTGTCTGACCCACTAAGGAAGCCCCCCATGTTTACATTTTATATTTAAATTCATGATCCATTTTGAGTTAATTTTTGTATAAAGTATGAGACTTAGTTAAAGGTTCATTTTCTTTCTTTTCTCCCTTCCCTCCTTCCTTCCCTCCCTCCCTCCCTTCCTCCTTCCTTTCTTTTTCCTCTTCTTCTCCTCTCACCCCACCTTCCTTACTTTCTCTCTGTTTTTCAAAGTATCATGCCCACTCTGGCCTTATTGTCTTTGCATGGGCAGTTTCCTCTCTCCATAGAACACTCTCTGTTTTCTACACAGTTGCTCCTTCTTATCTTTCAGATCCCAGCCTGTGGTCTTCCCTGACTGCACAATCTAAAGTCTACACTCTCCAATATTCTATCACATTGCCTAGATAACTCAGATAATGTAGGTAACCTACAGTACCTGATATTTTCTTCTCTTTTTTGCTTGACTTTCCTTTCCCTCACCCTGTCTTGTTCACACATCTTAAGCTATGTTTCATAATAAGAACTCAGTAAATAGTAGTTGAATGAATGAAAGTGTTCATTTCATTATTTCATCTTTATACTGCTCCAGGTTTCTGTAGACCTTTCCAGTCTGTGGCTTTACAATGAGATTATAGATCCTTAACTACCCAGGCAATGGTTTGAATGCCATCTGTTGAATTCCAGAATTGAATCTGCTTAAATGGTCCCTGTGCCACTTCTGGTGGGTTCCCAGGGCCCTGCCCCCCATCATGGTAAGGTGACGTTGCCTCTGCTACAAGGCCCTCCTGGGTCCATCACTCTACAAGTGACGGTGGCGTGGTGACTGCCACCATTGTGTTGACTTTGGCAAGTGGATGCTACAGTCAGCTTTGCTATTCTCATTCAGGCTTTTCCTTAGTTCTGCAAAACATATCAGAGTCCATACTATAATTTTTATTTATTTATTTATTGGCTGTGCTGGGTTATCATTGCTTCATTGTGCAGATTTTCTCTAGTTGCATTGAGCAGGGGCTGCTCTTCATTGTGGTGGGCGGACTTGTCACTGCAGCGGCTTCTCTTGTTGGGAAGCCTGGGCTCTTGACACATGGGCTCAGTAGTTGCAGTTCTTGGACTCTAGAGTGTGGGCTCAGTAGTTTTGGCACATGGGCTTAGTTGCTCCTTGCCATGTGGAATCTTTCCAGACCTTTCAGCAAGATGTCTTTAAAGGTTTGCATGCCAAAGGAAGGAAAGTACAAAATAAATAATAACCTAAAACTTCTGCTCACCTTGGTTGTGCTTTGAGCCTAGGCTGAGCTTCAAGAGAATCTCTAATCAAGCCCCTGGCCTTTTACTGTGTAGCAAGAATTGCCCTGGACTTCTCTGGTAGCCCAGACAGTGAAAAATCTGCCTGCAGTGTGGGAGATTGGGTTCGATCCCTGGGTTGGAAAGATGTCCTGGAGAAGGGAATGGCTGCCCACTCTAGTATTCTTGCCTGGAGAATCCCATAGATCAGAGGAGCCAGGCAGGCTATGGCCCATGGGGTCGCAAAGAGTTGAACACGACTGAGTGACGAACACACACACACACACACACGAATCACCCAACACCAGTCTCCAGGGTAAGGGATGCACTGAAACATAGTTTTCTTCTGAGGTCTAGGCCCTAGTCATGAGGCCTCTGAGAAAGGGGACTTTTCTCCATCTTTCTTTCTAGTTCTTCTTTCAAAGAAGTTTCTCTCAAAGAATAGAAAAGAAGAGAATAGGTATTCCTTTTCAAAGAATATCTAGTGTCTTCAGGGAAATTCCCAACCTAAAGGTGCTTTATGGTCCCATCAGGCAGTTTGTGTGTTACAAACCCTAAAAGATACCCCATCTAGGGGACTCAGGGCTGGAACCCAGCTCAGGCTCTTCCAGCTAAACCATGTCCTGGCTCTAGGAGGAAGAGGGTTTTTTTAAAATCCCTTTGGCCAAAGAGGAGCATCTTTTTGTACTTAGCTTTAGATGAGGCGACTTTTAAATTCATTTGTCTGGAGGGGGCATCTGTTAACATTTCATCTGCCTCTCTTGCAATCGCCCTCTCTTGCAATGTGCACAAGCATGTTCTCTGCAGTAGTCCCAGAGCCCTCCTCCCATAGGACTTGACTCTGTGGACCCCAGGTGACAGTCACAGGAGAACACAACCATTCATCTTCAGCATGTTTCCCAAAGCCTGAGGTGTTCAGTTTCAAATAACAGTGTGGAGCGTTGGGGGCTGTGTGCATTAGAAACAGATCTTTTTCAACTGAGCTACAGTAAGTCCTGACTAAGTGCCTTTCTCAGTCTCCTCTTTGATTCAAGGTGAAGAACAAGCCTGTCTTGTTGCCTGAAACTCTGGAGTCTTTACTTCTAACCTCCAGTGAACAACAACTTGAGCTGGAACACAAGGGAGGGGTCTTCTCATGAAGAAGAATTCCATGAAGGGTCAGTTCCTGTCAATATAGGTAGAGAAAAAATATGGCTCTGTAAAGACACCCAAAACAGTGAAATATTTCTGCTGAGATAAATAACTCATGAGCTGCGTTTGAAGGCATCCTTTTCATTCTTTGTTTAGCCATCTTCACATTGAAGTGAAAGGATTTTAATCTTTGTCCCCAGAACAAATGGAAAAGATACTCTGAAAAGAAATTGAATGGATGAAGGACAGTATGAAATTTTGGAATTGTTTTCCAGCTTCTAACTAGCCAGGTATCAGCTTTTTTGCTAGAAAGTGCTGTAACAGTAATTTTAACAATTTAAATTTTGTTAGGTTCTAATGTTCAAAGACATTACTTTGCCAACAAAGTTCCATCTAGTCAAAGGTATGGTTTTTCTAGGAGTCATGTATGGATGTGAGAGTTTGACTATAAAGAAAGCTGATCACCAAAGAATTGATGCTTTTGAACTGTGGTGTTGGAGAAGACTCTTGAGAGTCCCTTGGACTACAAGGAGATCCAACCAGTCCTTCCTAAAGGAGATCAGTCCAGGCTGTTCATTGGAAGGACTGATGCTGAAGCTGAAACTCCAGTACTTTGGCCACCTGATGCGGAGAGCTGACTCATTTGAAAAGACCCTGATGCTGGGAAAGATTGAAAGCAAGAAGAGAAGTGGACTACAGAGGATGAGATGGTTGGATGGCATCACCTACTCAATGGACATGAGTTTGAGTAAGCTCCAGGAATTGGTGATGGACAGGGAGGCCTGGCCTGCTGCAGTCCATTGGGTTGCAAAGAGTTGAACACAACTGAGTGACTGAACTGAACTGAATGTTAAAAAAATGTAAGAATTAAGTGTTCCCTTCATTTTGCTATGTGAATGCTACAAATGAGGTTAGTGGTGTTTAAGAATCTCTGCTTTATGATGGTGTGTCTACTGAGAAGATGTGCTTTCTACTACCTCACTGACTCCCTCGAGTGCCATTGAGTTCTTGGCCCAGATGTAAAGTCCTAGTGTTCTTTGCCCTACAACCAAAAAATGTAACTGTTCCTGCCCTCGTGTTCTTGGACTGCAGCTGAAGCCTGGGGTGCTGGAGCTGAGGAATGAAACCCGTTGGCAGAGCTGTGTGGGAAAACTTCCTCAGCGTGGCTTCTTGCCTGCTTCACCATGCGGAACTCGGTGGCTCATTTGCAGAAAGCACGCATTTGAGTTGCAGTATGCCTGTGTGTCAGAGTCTGTTGTTCCTTGCCAGGGGGAGGGACAGAAATGTTCTGTGTATCTCCTGACTCTGCTCCCAGGCTGAGGAATTCTCCATGACCCCTGACCTTTGGGGGTTACCTGATAAGACCCATGTTTACTCAGATATGAGACTTTGGAGTCGGGCCCCTGGCTGGTGGGAGAGTCCTTTCATCACTATTAATGCTTTGTGTTACAGGCTCATAAACATGAGCATTTCTTTCCCTCCCTTCTCTCCCTTTTTGTCTTTCTGCTTACTTTTTAATTCATCAGGTCCATTTTGTATCTCCCCAATTTGATAGACTGAAAGTGGGAGAGAGACCTGAAGAATCAGTAGTTCAAGAAGCAGTGATCATGAATCACTTCTTCCCTATGGTCCAGGCATTGTGCAGGAGAGAAATGACCGTCAGCTGTGATGGGAGATGAGTGCCCAGATGTTCTGTTTATTATCAGGTCAATTACTTGGCTCATGGTCCACACAAATGCCGAGTAGAGACCTTACCCGCCTCTTCTTTGGAGCCTTGACTTTGACTCATTTCTGTTTTCATTACAGAAACTGAAGATTGGGTGTCCAGGGTTTCTCACGGGATGTTTACATATTAATATTTATCTCCTTTTTTTTGATCCAGCATGACTCATAGGTCCGTGGAACTTAAATATTAGCTTTCAGAAAGATCTGGTTCCCTTCAAAAATACCTCCATTGATTGACAGATATTAATAAGAATTTTGAGAAATGAGGAAACAGGAGGCCTGGGTTTTAGGCTTTGTAATTGAAAAAATGTTTTACTTGATTTTTTGAGAGGTCTTTCCGTATAAGAGGACTGATTTATTTTTAACCACCAGATAACTCATGTCAGAGAGACACAGCCAGGTTGGGAGTGATGGCATATTTTTCACGTGGAACAATCTCACTGATTTGGGAGTCAGAGGAACTGAGATCAATGCTTACTAACCATGTGACCTTAGATGGGATCCTTTGCCTCTTTGGGTCTCTTGGTTGAGTCGACTGTGGTCTATGGACAGCAGAGTGAGCACCACCTGGGAGCTTGTTAGAAAGGCAGATTCTTAGCTCCACCCCTCATCTGCTGAAACAAGACATAACTTTTAACAGGGGTCTCATGGAATTTGCATGTGCATTAAAATTTGACAAGCACTGGCCTGTGAAACCCAGAGACCTTAATTCTATTTGAGTTCATTCTTTTACAAATTGCATCCTTTTGGCAAATTGTTTGCTCAGATGCCTAATGATGCACCCATGTAGTCGGGGCTAGGGGACGCTGCTCTTCTAATCAGTGTTGATGACTGATAGGGTATAAGAGGAATGAATCTTAGATACTGTGATATAATAGAAAAAGATGGAAAAGGACATGGACCCTTTAAAGCCAGGTAGGATGGGTTATTGTGGTCAGGTGTACCCACTGTCATCATTTGCTGCTCTTCTGTCCTCTGCAGTCTTTTGTTATGTTAGAGGCCATGGACAGCTTCCAGGGATTCTCAGGCTCTTTCGTTCTCATCTCTCTGGCGTGTGTGCTAGGTAGCAATCTCTTGCTTCCATATCTCATCTAGGCTGTTGAGAAGAGAAAAGCTTTCTGGGCCTTGGAAACCTGAGGGAAATAATAATAACCAACCCTGTTCTGACTTTCATCCCCTTCCCAAAGAGATGGAGACTTGTTGATGCTACATTTGGGTTCAGAATGAGAAGATCTTGATGTTTATAAATGTTCCCTTATGAGATTATAAGTGTGGCATTTTCCAGAATGTTCATGAAAGTCTAGGTATAAAAGGCAAAGCAAGAATGGGGCTCCCTTCTTAGCTCTGGGAGGCACTGTCCATGCTGACAGGACTGCTTATAATAGTGTCCCTGCCCTCTTAGATCACAAGGATGGGAGAGATGACCTCTGCTCCTGAGCTTGGCCACCTTACTTTCATCAAATTCTAATCTTTGACTAAATACATTGGGGCCTGAGAGAAAGTGCACATATGTTTCTTTTTCCACTTTTTCATAACCATTTGTTAGTACCAAGATGTGCTGTTTACCTTCTTCATGGATTATACCTGGTTATCTGCTTTTAAGGCTTTTCAAATAGTTTAGCACTGAAAATCTTCCTCTAAACAAACACATTAAAAAAAAAAAAAAAAAAAAAGACCTGAGATTTCCCAATAGTGTGTGTTGTTGAATTTGCTGATTTCTCTGCTTGAGATAAGCCAGGAGTTCATTTAGAGTGACTTTCCTATACCAGTGCCTCCTTTCAGACCCAGCTTCTTTGACTTCCAGACCACACATCCTCACTGCAATCCCTTCAAGGCTCTGCAGTGAAACTGGCTGGGAGAACAGTAAGCTATTCTGAGAAACCGATTTATCAGTTACAAAAGTTCATACTAAACAGTCCCATTTCGTGTTATTGACTCACCCCTTCACCAGGCCCTGACCACCCGCCACCCTGCTTACAGACAAATTTTTCTCTGGAAATTTTTTCCTCACTTGCTTTGGTCCCAAGGAATGAGTCACACAATTCAAAAAGGCACAGCTTCCAGCCTCTGACTAGGTCATCAGATAGCACTACTTTCCTTCCAAGCAGGCTTCCTTTCTTCTAACAAGTTTTTTCTTTTTTTTTAAGTTTACAACTGAACTTCTCTCTTTTCAATCTTCCAACATTCTTGGCTTATCTCTAAGGACCAATTTTCTCCCCTAGTTGTGGGTTTTCCGGGCTCTCTCTATGGCTTTCCTTTTTCTTATACTTTTTATTTTTATAATTTTTAAAAGCACATCTGCAGAGCAAACACACAAGTTGAGCTGTTTGTTCAATAAGGCTTATTTAACTTATAAGACATGTGTATGTAGAACTTGAAAATAATTTATATATTTCAAATATATGTTGATACTATAATTTTAAATATACATAACTCATATAACTTATATAACAAGTTATTTAACTTATTTATATAAATTTCTTACCTTTTTTCTAACCTCTATGTAGCTTGATATAGGAAGAACACTGAAAATGAGCTGCTCAGAGAATTTCCAGGCAAATTGGTGTTTATTGCAAATACAGGAGCAGACTGTGTGTGTGTGTGTGTCTTAGGAGTGGGGCAGAGAGTTGTTGTTCAGTCTCAAAAATGTGTCTGACTCTTTGAGACCCCATGCATTGTGCATTGCAGCATACCTGTCTCTTCTATCGTCCACTGTCTCCTGGAGTTTGCTTAAATTCATGTCCATTGAGTCAGTGATGCTGTCTAACCATCTCATCCTCTGCTGCTCCTTTCTCCTATTGCCCTCAGTCTTTGCCAGTATCAGGGTCTTTACCAATGAGTCAGCTCTTCACATCAGGTGGCCAAAGTATTGGAGTTTCAGCTTCAGCATCAGTCCTTCCAATGAATATTCAGGACTGATCTCCTTTAGGATTGACTGGTTTGACTTCCTTGCAGTCCAAGGGACTCTCAAGAGTCTTCTCCTGCATTACAATTTGAAAGTATCAATTGTTTGGCACTCAGCCTTCTTTTATAGTCCAACTCTCACATCCATACATGACTACTGGTAAAACCATAGCCTTGACTATCTGGACCTTTGTCAGCAAAATGATGTCTCTATTTTTCAATACACTATTAGATTTATCTTCTCCAGTAGCATATTGGGCACCTACCAACTTGGGGAGTTCATCTTTCAGTGTTATATCTTTTTGCCTTTTCATACTGTTCATGGGGTTCTCAAGACAAGAATACTGAGTGGTTTATCATTCCCTTCTCCAGTGGGAGAAGTGTACAGGAGACAGTGATGAGGACCATCTCCAAGAAAAAGAAATGCAAAAAAGGCAAAATGGTTGTCTGAAGAAGCCTTACAAAGAGCTGAGAAAAGAAGAGAAGTGAAAGCAAAGGAGAAAAGGAAAGATACACCCATTTGAATGCAGAGTTCCAAAGAATAGCAAGGAGAGATAAAAAAGCCTTCCTCAGTGATCAGTGCAAAGAAATAGAGGAAAACATTAGAATGGGAAAGACTAGAGATCTCTTCAAGAAAATTAGAGATACCAAGGGAACATTTCATGCAAAGATGAGCACAATAAAGGACAGAAATTGTATGGACCTAACAGAAGCAGAAGATATTAAGAAGAGGTGGCAAGAATATAGAAGAACTATACAGAAAAGATTTTCATGACCTAGATAACCACAATGGTGTGATCACTCACCTAGAGCCAGATATCCTAGAATGCAAAGTCAAGCAGGCCTTAGGAAACATCACTACGAACAAAGCTAGTGGAGGTGATGGAATTCCAGTAGAGCTATTTCAAATCCTGAAAGATGATACTGTGAAAGTGCTGCACTCAGTATGCCAGCAAATTTGGAAAACTCAGCAGTGGCCACAGGACTGGAAAAGGTCAGTTTTCATTCCAATCCCAAAGAAAGGCAATGCCAAACAACGTTCAAACTACCGCACGATTGCACTCATCTCACATACCAGTAAACTAATGCCCCAAATTCTCCAAGCCAGGCTTCATCAGTAGGTGAACCGTGAACTTCCAGATATTCAAGCTGGATTTCGAAAAGACAGAGAAACCAGAGATCAAATTGCCAACATCCCTTGGATCTTTGAAAAAGTACGAGAGTTCCAGAAAAACATCTACTTCTGCTTTATTGATTATACCAAAGCCTTTGACTATGTCAGTCACAGAAAACTGGAAAATTCTGAAAGAGATGGGAATACCAGACCACCTTACCTGCCTCCTGAGAAATCTGTATGCAGGTCAAGAAGCAACAGTTAGAACTGAACATGGAACAATAGACTGGTTCCAAATAGGAAAAAGAGTACGTCAAGGCTGTATATTGTCACCCTGCTTATTTAACTTATATGCAGAGTACATCATGAGAAACGCTGGGCTGGAAGAAGCACAAGCTGGAATCAAGATTGCTGGGAGAAATATCAATAACCTCAGATATGTAGATGACACCACCCTTATGGCAGAAACTGAAGAGGAACTAAAGAGCCTGTTAATGAAAGTGAAAGAGAGTGAAAGGAAAAAGATGGCTTAAAACTCAACATTCAAAAAACTAAGATCATGGTATCTGGTCCCATCACTTCCTGGTAAATAGATGGAGAAATGATGGAAACAGTGACAGACTTTGTTTTTTGGGACTCCAAAATCACTGCATATGATGACTGCAGCCATAAAATTAAAAGATACTTGCTCCTTGGAAGAAAAGCTATGACCAACTTAAATAGCATATTAAAAAGTAGAGACATTACTTTGCCCAACAAAGATCTGTCTAGTCAAAGTTATGGTTTTTCTAATAGTCATGTATGGATGTGGGAGTTAGACTATAAAGAAAGCTGAGCACTGAAGAATTTATGCTTTTGAAGTGTGGTGTTGGAGAAGACTCTTGAGAGTCCCTTGGACTGCAAGGAGATCAAACCAGTCAATCCTAAAGGAAATCAGTCCTGAATATTCATTTGAAGAACTGATGCTGAAGCTGAAGCTCCAATACTTTGGCTACCTGATACAAAGAACTGACTCAGTGAAAAAGACTCCGATGCTGGGAAAGATTGAAGGCAGGAGGAGAAGGAGACAACAGAGGCTGAGATGGTTGGATGGTATCACTGACTCGATGGACATGAGTTTGAGCAAGCTCTGGGAGTTGGTGATGGACAGGGAAGTCTGGCGTGCTGCAGTCCATGAGGTTGCAAAGAGTTGGACACGACTGAGCTACTGAACTGAACTGATCTAGGTTTGTCATAGCTTTCCTTCCAAGGAGCAAACATTTTTTTAAATTTCACAGTTGTAGTCACTCTCTGCAGTGATTTTGGAGCCCAAGAAAATAAAAACTGTCACTGCTTCCACAATTCCCCCTTCTATTTGACATGAAGTGATGGGACCAGATGCTGTGATCTTAATTTTCTTTAATGTTGAGTTTCAAGCCAACTTTTTCACTCTCCCCTTTTACCTACATCAAGAGGCTCTTTATATCCCCTTCACTTTCTGCCATTAGAGTGATATCATCTGCATATCTGAGATTGTTGATATTTCTCCTGAAGCCTGGATTTCATCTTGTGCTTCATCCAGCCTGGCATTTTGTGTGATGTACTCTGCATTTAAGTTAACTAAGCAGAGTGACAATATACAGCCTTGTCATACTCCCTTCCCAATCTTTAACCAGTCAGTTGTTCCCTGTTCGGTTCTGGCTGTTGTTCCTTGACCTGCCTACAGATTTCTCAGGAGGCAGGTCAGGTGGGCTGGTATCCCCGTCTCTTTAAGAATTTCCCACAGTTTGTTGACAAGATGTCCACAGAAATGGATTTGTATCTAAAACTCCGGTTCAGAATATGGATGAAATCACAGTGACAACTATAGGTGAAGATGTAAAAGATCCTCGATCGTCGTTTGTTTGAAATGGCACTAGAGCAGGGAGCATGTCTGAACTTGGAGGATGGATGGAAGGCACTCATCCAGTTTTCCTTCCCTTTCTCTCTGGAAGATAGTGATGCCATTTGGCTTGTCCAATGAACAGAAGAAGACTCGAGATCTACTGATTGATAAATGCTTTACATCCCTTTTCTGGAAAGGATTCAGTTTTTTTAAATAGTTAATTCTGTTTCCATTCAACTGTTTTAATAAAGAGATGCAAGTTTGACAAATGGATTGTTCTTCCCTTTTAATTCAACCTCTAGCCCAGTCCATTGTGATTTAGGTTTATGGAGAATGTTATTTTTTTTATTAATCAAAAGCTTTGGATTTGGAGTTGAGAAACCTACACTTTATGCCTTACTGCTCCTAGTTCTCAGGAGCTCTGAGGCAAGTCCCTTAATACATCACAGTCCAAGCTTCCTTGTCTGTGGAATGAAGGCTGAACAATTTCCAAGGTCTCGTGGAATTCAGCACCTCTGACCCTGTGACCAGTTTGTGGCCAAGGTACTTATCATCATCAATGTATCATTGTTTACCAAAGCAAGGTTCATTCATGGTGTCTCAAATGGTAAGATTTCCTTCTTTTTAAAGGCTGAATACTATTCCTTGGTGGTGTGTGTGTGTGTGTGTGTGTGTGTATTTCGTATTTCTTTGTTTGTTATCTGTTGATGAACATTTGGTTATTTTCATGTTTTTGCTTTTGCGAATAATGCTGTGATGAATGTGGGAGTGCAGATAGCCCATTGTGATCCTGATTTCAACTCTTCTGAATATCTACCCAGAAGTGGCATTGGTGGATTGTATGGTAGTTCTCCTTTTAAGTTTTTGCGAAATATCCATTTTCCAAAGCATCTATTTTCCAAAGCAGTGGCACTGTTTCACATTCCCACCTATAGTGTATAAGGGTTCAGTTTCTCCACAGCCTCCTCAACCTTGTCAGCTTTTCTTTTCTTACTCCCCATGTTGTACAATACATTCTTTTTCTTTTGAAAATATTTATTTGGCTGCGCTGGGTCTTGAGGCACACAGGATCTTAGTTCCTGGGCTAGGGATTGCACTCAACTGCCCTGCATTGCAAGGGGGATTCTCAACCACTGGACCACCAGGGAAGTCCTAGTTTGTTTGTTTGTTTGGTTTTTGCTAATAGCCATTCTGACAGGTGTGAGTTGATACCTCACTGAGGTTTTGATTTGCATTTCCCTGATGATTAATGATGTTAAACATCTTCTCATATACCCTTTGGCTATTCGTAGTCTTCCTTTAAAGGTTAAATAGTATAAGCTATCAGTCAGCCTTAAGAAGGAAGGGAATTCTTACTGTAGACTTTTAAAGTCTCAGTGTCTCTGTGGAGAACAGAAGTTGTATGTAAATTGGGCACTGTGGAATTTCCAGAACAGAGCTGGAGTTTTGTGGCATAGCTCTGAATTTGGAGCTGAAAGATCTGGATTTTAAGCCTGTGACTATAGCTTGCTTCAGGGAGTGTGCAATGAAGCATCCGTTGGCTGTTTTCTCTAAGTTCTTTCTGCATTTTGTCAATGTCTGCTGCTGCTGCTAAGTCGCTTCAGTCGTGTCCGACTCTGTGCGACCCCATAGACGGCAGCCCACCAGGCTCCCCCATCCCTGGGATTCTCCAGGCAAGAACACTGGAGTGGGTTGCCATTGCCTTCTCCATGCCTGAAATTGACTACCTTGGGAATATTCCACAACGAATGCTTACTTGGAGAAGTGTGAATATCAGCATTTACTGCTCCCACTAATAAATGTCCATAATATAAGAAGGATGTTGGTGTGCCTAGCTGTTGGCATTAGATATTAGATAACTAAACATAATTGGGATGTCGGTAAGTGCTATGAATGCTACAGGAACATATAAAATAAGGACCAATAAGGTCTGGGATTTGGGAGAAGGCTTTTGGAGAAGATAATTTTTGATCTGAGTTTGAAGGACAAATGTGATAAAAGGAAGAGAGCGTTTCTGGAACATGTGAACAGGTCTTGGAGCAGGAAATAGCCAAGGAAGCGCCTTGGAGGAACTACAGGAAAACCGTGTAAAGCAGAAAGTTTTTCTACTCTCTCTAGTTAATAAATATTTAGGAGGAAAGGACTTTGAAAATATGTAAACATTCTCTTTCTCATAGACATTCATTTATTGATGTTAGTATGAACTTGCATCCTAATACATCCTTATTTATTGTGTTGCTCATGTATCTCAATTTGGTCCTTGAAAGTCCTTCAGCCTGGCATCTGTGTCCTTTTGACTTATCACTATTTGAGTATTCTGTTGTTTTCGGGTACAGTAAGATATTCTAGACTTATCTTGTACTTTCCTAGCTCTAGAATCAGCCATTACTTCAGGGAACTTTTTCTCTCTTTCCTGAAAATGGTACATAGAAGCAAAGATCTGGACATTAGATGTGCTCACTGCTATTGGGTGTTACTCATCCAGGTCCACCGAATGGAATAGGTGTGTCTGCATATATACACACATGTAAATCAAAACACAGCCACATCTGTAGCTATTAGTATATTTAGAAGATGATGAATGTACTAATAAATTCAATTCCAGTCCAACAACATAAGACTTATTCTTGTTTTCTCTCTTTCCACATTTGTAAACAGTCTTCTCTGACAATGACAAAACTAGTTCCCATTATTCTTAGTATAGTTAGTCATTTGATCAGTCCCCCTATTTAAACCAGTATTCCACGGCTGTTATGGCTACAGCCACCTCCTTTCTTGTGTAGATGCCCTTGTTGACTGAATTGGACTCCTCCATTCCATGCTAGTGACCCGCCCAGATGCCTCATGTGAGTGCCCTCCTCACCCTACTTGGGGTCCCTCATGCCAGCCCACTGGGCTTTGATTCCCTAGCTACAACTGTCTCCCTCTGACACCCAGCACTGTACCACTTTCCCATCAACGTGGATGCCTGTTCCCCTTTGTCTGGGTTCTAGGTTCTGTTGCTCTGCGTCACACATCCCTCCTGCACCTGCTATCTTTTTCACTCTGCTCCATCCCCACCTCTGCTCTTCTCATACCTTCAGTGTCCTGACCCTAGTCCTGCCGTTGCTTACTTTCACTTTACCCTACTTAAGAGCTATCAAACTGAGTTATTTAGGAAGAGAAGAATAGAGACTAGGGAGAGGGAAGGGCACTTTGTCTGTAATTTGACCATGTTTGTTCCAGTGGCCACCAAATACCTTTCCAATTCAGATATTCTGTGACCCCATGCTGGGTTGGTGGCAGATTCCCAGTTCTTCCCTGGTATTTCTTGTGTGCCTGCCAAATGTGGTTGTGCCTTTGGTAGCTGTCCTGGCCTTTGTTTCTATCCTTAGCGTTCACATCTCACTGTTATACTAGCTATTGTTGTTACACCCATTGTCCTGGTATCTTGGGGTCTTCTGTCTTTATATGAGTCATCTGCAGGGTGTCTCCAACAACTGTTATATGACTAAGTTCCCCCAGTGTCCAGACCCATGCCTGCTTCCTATTTCCCTGTGTTTTTCCAGCCACCTCTGGAGTTTTCTCAATTGTTCTTTATGAAGCATTGTGGATATAAAGTAACTTTTATTAACATTAATTTTAATAAATTAACCAAAATTGTAATATTTAATAATAATATTATTTAATATTTAGTGTGAAGAGCTGTTTAAAATCACAGTGTAGACAACTCCTATTTTAAACTGGTTTTGCTCTAAAAAGCTTCTTTGTTAACCTCCCTTTGAGGCTAGATGCAAACCTAGGTTACTTATAGGTGAGCCATCCCCACAGTGAATTCTATTTGACCTTCAACTCAGCTGTATAACTTGAAATATACCCCTAAGTATAGCACCCTAAATTTATGTAAACATTAAAAAGGAAGAATGGGAGTCAGTGAAAGGAAATTGAGATCGAAAGGGCACGAGGAAAACACGTCACTTCTGTGCTCATTACACAGGATTTTCTCTCTGTTGTGAGTTACAGACGAACTTGTATCCTTAGATGCCCTAACAACACAAAATCATAATCCTTTTGTTCTGGTGATTGAGAAGCACTGCTGAGAGATGGTTGAAGGGATGTGACAGGCTTATCTGATGCATGGATGTTGTTAATTCTGTTCACCTGGTTATCCAGGTGTGTGAGATCATGGGGTCAGGAAGGGTGGGGGGTTAAGAGGAAAACGAAGAGGTGTCAGGGCCTAAAAATCTTAGGTATGCGTAACAGTGATGTGGGGAGGGCAGAAATCCCAGTGTATGACACGGAAGAGTGAATGGGAGGAAATTAAGCTCCACATTCTTTTCGAAGAAAAAGAATACAGGTCATTGGATGGAGAGGAAGCAAGGGTTATGTGTGAGCTGACTTTCTCTTTGTGGAAGTTGGGAGGGGCTTGAGAGAAGGCACTGGGAGCCTCTCACTACACAGAGAGAGGACCACTGATGAAACAGGGACCCTGAGGAGCAAGGGGGTCCAAGACTCGGAGCGCAGCGAGAAGACAACTTTGCCTTGGATGGGAATTTTTTATTTATAAGTCTCCCCCCGCCCCCGCCCACATTTTAAAGTTTTTTTTTTTTTTTTTAAACGACTTTTTGAGAGTGTCTGTGCTTTTGTACATTTCTAGCTGAGAGAAAATAATGCCAGGGCCTCGGGCGTGGATGGGGGTGTTGGCGTGGATCTCGGGCACGCGGCCTGCGCCCAGGTAGCAGCAGGTGACTGCTGTGCAGGCTGCACCCCCACAGCTTTGGAGACGCTCCCCCTGAACTGAACCCTTCCTAACTTCCGCAGACCTCATGAGTACATGGCTGCGTAGGTCTCGGGGCTTCGTGCTCTGCGCTCCGCCTGCTTCTTTCCTGAGGATGGCAGAAGTCCATCTCAGCTGGCTCCTCCAGGGCTGACCTCTTCAGGGGGCGCTCAAGCGGCCGCGCAGGGTGGGAGGCTGTGCCCTTCTGTTTGCAGCACCGGTTCCCACAGGTCCTGGGTCCCTGACAGACATCTGGGGGCTGTCCTAACCTGAGCTGAGTCCTTCCGCTGCTGCTGCACCTTAATTTCGATCTCCAGGGCAAAGAGCTGCTTGGCCTGGTAGGTGGGGGTTTGGGAGTGGGGAGCTTAGGAAGCTGCTGGGTTCCCTACTCCTCATTCCCTCCGTGTGCACTTCTGGAGGCAAGTTAGTCCAGAGGCTGGCGTGAAGCCTACGAGGTTGACCAGATGCTGCTTCTCGAAGGTGATGTACAGCTCCCTATTCATCGGGCGCATCTAATATGCAAGCGTGTCCACCGGCAGGCAGAGCATATTCAGGACAAGGGCTTGCTTTGGGTGGATGGGGAGATGCTGGACATCAGCGTCAGATCTGTTCTGCTAACACAAGGAGGATGAGGTGCAGAGAACTGTGAGGTTAAGGTTCAGGAAGTAAAGGGAACTTCAGCAGTGTCCTGAGCCTCTGAACCCTGGGATATCAGGGCTATGGATTTCAGGACCTGCCTGAGTAGTCTAGAGTTCCCCTTGACAATCCAGGACTGATGTATGAGCCAAGAGGTTGTGCTGAAGGCTTGTCTCAGAGATTGGGCAAACATGCCAGGACTGGGCATGCAGGCAGCTCAGCTTAGAAGACGTGGGAGTTTCTAGCCTCCTGAATCTTTGCGTTAAACCACAGGCCGTGGTAGGTGGGGGCTTGAGGCTGATACACAGGCTAGATCAGAAATGGGACCGAGGCTGCATCTGTGGGCTGAAGATCATTCCTACCTCTGTTGGTTGGCCTCGGGGATACAAGGTCTCAGTGTGGCAGAGACGAAGGCTGAAGGAAGGCTGCTGCATTCCTAAGGTCTTGAGCAGGGAGCTGATACTGTGATTGCTAGGACAGTTACTGTTACCTAGTCCAAGCTTGATCTGCCTGCTGCAGAAGGAGCCAATGAATCCAGGAGACAAGGTGTTGAGGCAAGGAATACAACTTTTTTTTTTGGAAAGTCAGCTGACGGGGAAGATGGCAGACTAATTTCTCAAAATAATCATTCTGTTGATGTCTGGATGCCAGGTTCTTTTATGGATTAGAATTTCGGGGAGGTGAGGAAAACAAAGTGACAAGACCATTTAATTCTTGCAGCTAATGGCAAGCCTCAGACAGGTGAAGGTGAAGTTGCTCAGTCGTGTCCAACTCTTTGCGACCCCGTGGACTGTAACCTTCTAGGCTTCTCCGTCCATGGGATTCTCCAGGCAAGAATACTGGAGTGGATTGCCATTTCCTTCTCCAGAGGATCTTCCCGACCCAGGGATCGAACCTGGGTCTCCCACAGTGGGGGCAGACGCTTTAACCTCTGAGCCACCAGGGAAGCCTGCCTCAGACAGGGGTATGTGTTAATTTCTTTCTTCCTGTAATCTACAGGTGGATTGGGTTATGAACAAAGGCAGTTTAGCTTAACAGGCAGAGAGGCAGCATTCTCTGAGGCAGACCATTATGTATGATTATAATAACAAAAGTGGCAAAAAAAAAAAAAAGCAAACAAAGAAGGCTTAAAGTTAAAGAAACAGATCTAGCATGAATGAGTCAAAATTGACTCTTCCCTGTAACATTACCAGATGAACCCTACTCTAGATGCTTTATGGCTTTATTTCATTTAACTTCAACTATAATTGCCTGGAGAATCCCATGGACAGAGGAGCCTGGCAGGCTACAGTCCATGGGGATGCAAAGAGTTGCCACACACCCACAAATCTATGAGGTGGTACTATAGTATTCTCCACTCTATGGAAGAAAAAATTGAGACAAAGAAAAGTTAAGGAAGTTGAGTTTTTGCATCTAGTAAGCAGCTGATGAACTCAGGTGGTTGGGTTTCTGATTCTGAGCTCTTAAAATGCCACGTGAACCATGGTCAGTTCACAGGTAGGGTGAAGAAATGGAGGCAGGGGAGTGGGTTGGAAACTTGCTTGTTCACAGCTAGTGAGAATCTGAACACTGCAGGGGGCCCTAGAGTCTGAGCATTGTTATTTCTGAAATTAAGCTCTTATAAAGATGGAGGTGAAGAAAGAAAAAGAATAAAATAGGCTGTGCTAATCTTTTGAGTTCCAGACCTGGGTCACACTGCTTTTGTAAAGCTTTAGAGAAAATGCATTAAGTGAACACCTTCCCAGGGCATGTATTCCTTCATCAAAGTTTAGCCTCTTTCTGCAAATAGTACACACTAAGGATCTATCCAGGAATGTCAGTGAATGGGGAACTTGGGGGTAGCTTAGAGAATAATCTTTTCATCAAAATACATTTAGAAAAATAGCTTTGACTTCTTTGATGCCAAAGCCATCTTTGTTTTCTAGCATCTTTCTCCCCCACAGCTAGTCACTTTATTTGACCCTATTAAAACACAGAGAATTTTCTTCTTCCCATTTCATGAAAGTACCAAGCAAAATCCTGTGGTGTATTTATAAGTGAACATAAAAGGATGGACAAAAGCAGAGGAGCAGGGCTAAGTTTTTATGCTTTTACTGCTTGTGTTTCAGTGAAGAACTCAATACAACTTTTGTTCAGTGATCAAGACGGTGGAGATAGGGACAAGGGAGCACAGCATTAACAGGACTTTTGAAGTGCCAGATAGACAAACCTAGGAAGTGAGAGGCTTGACCTCAGTGGGAACCAAGCAAGGATGCCCCTGTCCAGTCTGCTTCCCTCAGCGTGGAGTGCAGACCCCTGTTCCTCCCAGGGTTGGAGCCAGGAGTGCGAGCCACACATCATGGAGGGTGTCCTGAGATTCTCTAAAGAAAGGACTGCACTTTGTCTCAGTGTGATTTTAATCATGGGCTTCCCTGGTGGCTCGGACAGTAAAGAATCTGCCTCCAATGTAGAGACCTGGGTTCGATCCCTGGATCGGGAAGATGCCCTGGAGAAGGTAATGGTTATGCACCCCAGTATTCTTGCTTGGAGAACGTTATGGACAAAGGAACCTGGTGGGCTATAGTCCATGGGGTCACAAAGTCGGGTACGACTGAAATGACTTAACACTTTTTAATCGTATGACTGCATACAACTTTTAAACTTTTTAAACGTAAGTTTTCTGAAAGGCAGGCCTTGCTCAATAGAAAAGCTGCTTCTCTGGTTAAAAACTTTAAGTGTGATTTCTCCCAGTAATTCCTTCTCAGCAGTGTTCTAGTTGTAGGAAGTGTGTGCTGACAACTCCATGATTGAATCCAGAGAGTCAGTCCAGGATCTGTCTCCTTGGCTGCATTCTGTCACACTCCACTCATTCTTTAAAACTTTCACAAGATAATAATACCCTCCAAGGAGCACCAAGCAGAAAAGCATCTGCAGATGCTGGAAGAGGTAAAGGAAATACTCATACCTGAGCCCAGGAGTCCCATTCATCTAGAAACAAAGGCATTCCCTGCTCTATGGGGTCAGATTCCTATAAGAAATGCATGCTTTTCAAGAATTTCCTGGTGGACCCAGGTGGTCCATTGTCAAAGGAATTTATTTGTGTGAGTGTGGTGATCAGGGCTTTTATGATGACTTTCTTGTAATATTATTATTACATTATATTATTAATACATATTTGGCTTAAGGCATGGGGACTGGGATCCCTCTCCCTTTGCACCATCCACCACTGCGGCCAGGCCATCATTCGCCTCATTGATTCTGGCTCCAAAGTTTAGTTCAAGTCCTTCCTTCCTCCCTATGTCCCCTCTCACTCTAGTCCATTCCCCCCTACCCCAGCCCCACCTTGGTTCATTACCTCTGTATGATTTATTCTACACAGAACAGCGGGAGCCACCTTTTAAATACATAAACTGGGTTTTCTCCAGTGCGCTTCAGTCCCTCCAGGGGTTTCCACTATAGGCTAAAATCCCCCACCTGCTGCAGAAGCTGACATACCTCTCTTCAGGGTTTTGTCCGCTCATTTTGCGTTCCACTCCTCGGGCCTCCAGCCTTCCTGCCTGCCTTTGACGTTTTGGGGATACCTCAAGCTCTTTGTGCGTGCTGCTGTCTTTGGCCAGAACATTCTTTACCTGCATCTGGCTCCTTCTGGCTCTTCAGTTCTTCACTTGCTTATCAGCTCGTTTGAGAGTCAGCTGAGCACTGGCCCGCCGTACCACTCCATTATCGCATTGCTTTCTTTCCCAGCAGAGAACTTAATTTTCGTTTCTTCATTGCCTGAAAACTATTGTCTGTCTCTCCCACTGCCCCAACTAGAATGGAAGTTCCCCCCAAACCAGAGGAATCCTTATCTTGTCTTATTCACATGTATTCACTGTTACATGTTTCATATCTAGTGAATATTAAAGATTCACTGAATGAATGGATTTGTTTCCAGCCTTGCTGGTTGTCCTGACTTTCATCTTGTCTCCTAGAAATTTAATGTGCCACCTGGATGGGGATTTGCATTTTAACAGAAAATATTTGAGGAAGGCTGACACCAGTGCAGGAGGTGAATCACCCATCAGAGAATGTCTGGGTTTAAGAGAGGGACATTTTTCTAGGGGTTGGAGGAGCCACCTAAATGTTTTCAGTTAAACTCAGTCGTGTTTAACTCTTTGCAATGCCATGGACTGCAGCACGCCAGGCTTCCCTGTCCATCCCCAACTCTTGGAGCTTGCTCAAATTCACGTCCATCGAGTTGGTGATACCATCCAACCATCTCTTCCTCTGTCATCCCCTTCTCCTCCTGTCTTCAGTCTTTCCCAGCATCAGAGTCTTTTCCAATGAATTAGTTCTTTGCATCAGGTGACTGAAGTATTGGAGTTTCAGCTTCAGCATCAGTCCTTCCAGTGAATATTCAGGACTGATTTCCTTTAGGATTGACTGATTTGATCTCCTTGCAGTCCAAGGGACTCTTAAGAGTCTTCTACAACACCACAGTTTGAAAGCATCAATTCTTCAGCACTCAGCTTTCTTATAGTACAACTCTCACATCCATACGTGACCATTGGAAAAACCATAGCCTTGACTAGATGGACCTTTGTTTGCAAAGTAATATCTCTGCTTTTTAATATGCTATCTAGGTTGGTCATAGCTTTTCTTGCAAGGAGCAAGTGTCTTTTAATTTCATGGCTGCAGTCACCATCTGCAGTGATTTTGGAGCCCCCCAAAATTAAGTCTGTCACCGTTTCCGTTGTTTCCGCATCTATTTGCCACGAAGTGATGGGACCAGGTGCCATGATCTTCATTTTCTGAAATTTGAGTTTTAAGCCAGCTTTTTTACTCTCCTCTTTCACTTTCATTAAGAGGCTCTTAAGTTATTCTTCACTTTCTGCCATAAGGGTGGTATTATCTGCATATCTGAGGTTATTGATACTACCTCCCAGCAATCTTGATTCCAACTTGTGCTTCATCCAGCCTGGCATGATGTACCCTGCGTATAAGTTAAATAAGCAGGGTGACAATATACAACCTTGGCATACTCCTTTCCCGATTTGGAACCAGTCTGTTGTTCCATGTCCAGTTCTAACTGTTGCTTCTTGACCTGCATACAGGTTTCTCAGAAGGCCCATCTCTTGAAGAATTTTCCACAGTTTGTTGTGATCTACACAACAAAGGCTACGTCAAAGGCTTTGGCGTAGTCAGTGAAGCAGAAGTAGATGTTTGTCTGGAACTTTCTTGCTTTTTTGACAATCCAAGGGATGTTGGCAATTTGTTCTCTGGTTCCTCTGCCTTTTCTAAATCCAGCTTGAACGTCTGGAAGTTCATGGTTCATGTACTGTTGAAGCCTGGCTTGGAGAATTTTGAGCATTACTTTACTAGTGTGTGAGATGAGTGCAACTGTGTGGTAGTTTGAGCATTCTTTGGCATTGCCTTTCTTTGGGATTGGAATGAAAACTGACCTTTTCCAGTCCTGTGGCCACTGCTGAGTTTTCCAAATTTGCTGATGTCTTGAGTGCAGCACTTTCACAGCCTCATCTTTTAGGATTTGCAATAGCCAACTGGAATTCCTTCACCTCCACTAGCTTTGCTTGTAGTGATGCTTCCTAAAGCCCACTTGACTTCACATTCCAGAATGTCTGGCTCTAGGTGAGTGATCACACCATCCTGGTTATCTGGGTCATGATGATCTTTCTTGGATAGTTCTTCTGTGTATTCTTGCCCATTGGAGAAGGGAATGGCAAACCACTTCAGGATTCTTGCCTTGAGAACCCCATGAACAGTATGAAAAGACAAGAAGATATGACTGACTTCAAGCCATTTTAGACTGGTACCACCTGCTTCTCCATGCTGAGAGGGTGGTCTTGTGGCTAGTGAACAGCCTTCTCCCTCTACCCAACCAAGCCACAGCAATCATGGTCCAGTGGTTTCCAGATTTGGTGCTCACATTTGCTGGGCTTTTTCCGTTGGAGGAATGCATTGCTACAAGTGAATTTTCAAGAAAATACAAACAGAATCAGGAATATTTGTATCTGTACTGAGATTTTGAAGCACATACCTTGCATTTGAGGCTTAACATAAATGGCCTAGCTAGACTGTAAATAGATGGATGATGGATGATAGGTAGATGATAGATAGATAGGTAAATGGCATTTTCCCCAATCTGATTGTCAATTCTCTACAGGCAGGGGCAAAGTCTCATACTGTTCTTTATTTTCCAATCCTGAGAATGTTGCACAAATTTTCTCCAATCCTCCGTTATCTCAGTTCTAAAATGGGAATAATAAGACTGATTTTGCAAAATTAGTGTAAGAACTAGAGCTAATCCTTGACAGATTTTTACCTGGCAGTGTAGGTTCTCAGTAAATGGTGCTAACTTGCAGAAGGGGCAGGCTATTTGTTCTTTCATTTTTCAATAGATGCTGATCGTGGACCCCACTGATCAGGACCCCACTGGGGACCTGACTTTGTGGAGTTTATGGTCCTGAGTGCAAATGACAGGGACTCTGGAATTAGCCTGGGGTTTCGAACCTGGCTTAGCTGCTTTTTAACAGTGCAGTCTTGGGAAAGTAACTTCTGATCTCATTTTCCTTGTTTGTAAAATTGTTGTTGTTCAGTCACTAAGTTGTGTCCAACCCTTTGAGACCCCATGGCCTGCAGCATGCCAAGTTTTCCTATCTCCATCTCCTGGAGTTTGCTCAGACTCACATCTATTGAGTTACTGATGCCAACCAACCATCTTGTCCTCTGTCGTCCCCTTCTCCTCCTGCCTTCAATCTTTCCGAGCATCAAGTCTTTTCCAATGAGTCAGAAAGCATTTGTCCTGAATTCGGAAACTGTTTCATATCATTCCTGGGTTACAGAGTGCCAGAGAGAAGGTGGTTGTTACTTCTGTTCCACTGATATTACTGTGGTTCATGTTGCCACAAGGGTTGATGACTTTTCTGCTTCTTGTTTTCTTGTCCCCAAGTGCCACCTTGGTCTAGATCATTCCCAAAATGTTAGGTGAGTTGGAATCAGTCTGGTCCTCCTCTGTATCAGGAAGGCCTCCTCCTTGTGCTTGTGACCTAAATCTGTGTTTTAGGCAGGCATTTGAAAGCTGCATTCTTGGCTAGCATGTGTGTCTCACAGTTGGAACGCTGTGTTCTCGTCCTCCAAGGATCTGGTGACATCTGTCTTAAATTCCTGTCTGCTCAGGGAACTTGGGTGAAATGTGTGTGTGTGGGTGTGGGTGTGTGTGTGGTTAGGAGGGGTTGATCTGACCTTGGCAGGTGGGCCTTGCCCTCCTGACTCCTGAAGTGGAATTGTGTGGAAAGTGCAGGCCCCAGCCCTCTGGAATGCGAGCCCCTGGTTCAGAGCTGGTGCATGGGTTCCCGGGTGAGGGCTCAGTCACTCCCTGACACATACCTGGCAGGCAGCTCAGTGTTAAGGAGGCGCCTTTGCAAGAAAACCATTCCATTCTCAAGAATGTGAGAACTTGTTTTAAAAATAACCTTCATTGTTTTTTCTAAATATAAAAGTAGCACATCTTATTTAATAGAATATTTGCCACATTCATAAAAATACTAAAGAGAGAAGTGAAATCCCCCTCTCGTTCTGCCCTTTTGAGCTTAAGTCCAAAAAAAAAAAAAAAAAAACCCCAGCCAATTTGTCTAATGACTTAAGAACTAAAAAAGCAGGTACTGCTCTGTGCCCTGAAGCAGACTTGGAACTTTTCAAAGCAGAGTTTTTTTTTTTTTTTTTTTTTTAACAGAAATTGTATTTCCTCTCTTCCCCCATCACGCTCCTACCTTCATTATTCATCCTTATCATTTCACACTGATGTCCTGTGTGCCTTTATAAAATGAGGGGGCAATGACTCACATCTTTCATTCATAGTGACTTATTCACTGCTGTTGTACTCTTGGAATAGCTCTTAATAGGAACAAGTATGTTCCTGAAATCTTTGCTAATAAGAGGACTGTATAGACTTAAAGACAAAAAAGAAAAAAAAGGAAGAAAAAAAGTTGCTCCAAAGGGTGGACAAATAAGCAAGTGGCCTTATTCTCCTCCACTTTTTGATGCAGGTCAGTTTTCAGTCTGGTCTCTGCCTCCCACGGTTGTCTCTGATGCATGGGTGAGAGTCAGACGGAGTGAGCCATATATTTATATTGATTTAAGCATGGCTTCTATTTAAAGAAGGGGAAATTCAGCTCTTTCATAAATGGTTATTCCAAATAAGCAGACATTGAATCATTGTCCCCAAATCCAAACATGTCGAGGGAAGACACCACCACCTCTCTAGTGCTGAGTGGAAATTTTCTTCTTGCACATATGCTGACCAAGTGGGAGAAATTGTCCACATTACGTGTTGTAAAGTTTTTGATGTATAACACATTTGCCTGCATGTCAGTTTAATGGAACTCAATTGAAACAAGAAAAGGAAATTCCATTTTGTGTTTGTGAAAATTCCAACTACATTGATTATTTTTGGTTTTCAGGCTGTAACTTTAAATAGGTATACAGTGCCCATGCCCATAGATTATTTTTTTTCTCACAAAATGATCACTTATTTATTAGATCACTCTCTCTGCAAAACACATCCTCTCTTTGTGTGGTGCCGGTGAGGAAACGGAGGCATGGGAGCTTCCAGATTTTGATGAAGCTCACAAGAGTACATGGTACAACTTAGAAGTGAATAAAAGATCCCATTTCCTATTTAATTACTCTAACCATTGGTCTTTGCACAGACTTCCAGATTTTGCCTTTGGAAAGTAAATGGCAGATACTCTTTCTCCTTCTTCCACATGAAACTTTCCAGGTGATTTTAGCAAGAGGTCATCAGTGGTGGCCTTGGTGAGCAGCTGAAACCCATGGAAATCGCTGCATTCTTCAGAAAGGCAGGAACTATGTTTGGTACCACTTCCCTTCAAGGGTCCTGTGATCCCCTTTCTCCTGATAGGGAGCATGCCCTACCTTATTATTCCTGGCAGGACTCTCCCTGGGTGTCTGGAGATATTTGAAAGGACCTGCATACTTCGAGCTCCCAAAATCACCTTAGCTTTGGGGCAGGGTTTTCATCACTGTCTCTGTCACCTGGAGTTTTCATCTTGGGGCCTGTTCATTTGCCATATTTTGTTTCCTGTGAAGGTATGTGGGCTAGTCATTGGGAAAGCAACCAGAATAAAGAGAGGATGGCGGGGCTACATTAATTTGTACGTCTCAGTCTGTCAGTAATTAAGCTGTACAGGAGATTCAGATGGAGGCAAGCTCTTGGCTTGGTAGTGCTGTCTCCCTTGTGGTCTAGGGGGTGAGAAGTCATCCAGGTTGAGGACAAACTAGATACAAGATGGAAAGAGGGTGCTTCAGTTGGAACCAATGATGAGCCTCTTGCTATTAGTTACTTCAGATACAATAAATCAAGCAAAATATTTGCCTTTAGCAGCTAGACTACTGTATGGGCTAACTAGTGAGGAATCTTTTACAAGGAAGCTTGACTCAAGGTCATTGTTTATTTTTGCTGGGCAGATGAATCACCATTATCGAAAAGGCTCTGTGGAACAGAGTGCTTTTAGTGATGAATTGTGGAGCCAGAGGGCATGGATGGAATCCCAGTTCTGTTCCCTTCTCACTGTATGATCTTAGATGAGATAGTCAATCTCCATCTCCTCGATATATGGGAATGTAAACAGTAGCTATTTTATGGGGTGTGGATTCAGTAAGTTAATATATAACATGTGCTTAAAATAGTGTCTTGAATGTCATAAATATTATCTATTGTTTTCTCTTATTATTATTGCCATTATTTTTTTCCATTTGCATTCTGGGTCTGTTTTGAGTTATGTATGTGTGCATGCTTCATAAGGCAAGAGTCTGTAACATATTATGATGGAAATCATTTTGAAGATGGAATTAAATCAGGAACCAGAGGCATGAAGCCAGCAACTGTCAACAGTTACAGTGTGGCCTTTCTTTTGCAAAAGAAGACAAGAAGGCAGAATTCTTTCCTAAGTGACTTTTAAGTTGTTATGATGCTCTGCCCCTAGGCCTTTCTTTTTCCTATATCAATCAGCTACTTTCTTGGTGGGCTGACCATTTTGTGATTATCTTCCCTTTCAAAAATAAATATCCTCATGTAATTAGACTGGCCTTAGGTCAGTTGCTCTGTAGATCAAATGTGCATTCCAGTTGTCCTAACCCCATTTTGCTAGTCATCTCTCCCTACCACTCCTCCCTCTACCTCTCTGTTTGGGCAGTTTCACTCAGGTCTGTTTCCTCATAGTCCCTCCCCTTTGCCCCATTGTTGCCCCATGCTTTCTTCTCCTCTAATCCATGAAATCCCTATTCCCATAGGGTGACCAGAAATGGCTGCCACATCCTCTTCCTGGCTGTGATTTATATCCAGTGACCCTGGCCTCTTTCTAGCCTGGGATGTCTTGCCTGCCTTCCTGCATAATGTCAGGGTTTAGGACACTAACGTTTTATGGGGTCAGAGGTAAAGGCTGACCAAGAGGGTGTGGCGAGGACTCTCTGAGTACCACAGAGGAGCCTTGAGACTGTTGACTCTGCTGGGAAGGCCCTGGACTTTCCATCATGGGTGCCAAGTGGATTCCTCAGTAAAGTGAGGCTGAATTCCATGAGAACTGAGGAGAGCTGGTTGACATTAGCAGGGCTTCCATAGGCAGCTTTTGCTTGCTGACCGTGGTTGGTTGGCTTAGTGGAATCTGCCCACAGCTGTGGAAAGGAACTGTTTCCAGGCAATGAGTTCAGGGAACAGAAAGGCCTCAGGAGGACTTAATTATTAAAGTCCATGGGGGTTAAAGAAGGCAGGGGCAGCTCAAAGGTCAGGGGTCAGATCCTCTTTCCATGCAATTCCTGGGAAATCACTTCTGAGTTTCCAGGCCAAAATAGAAGTTGAGGGTCAGAAAAGATAGAGCAGAAAGTCAGTTGTGTGCTCTTTGAAAGATGGGGAGTGATAGGCCTGGCTGAGTGAGAAGAGGAATGGAAAGCTTTCCCCCAAAAGTTTAAAAAAGAGCAGTGAGATTAAAGTATATCATGAAAGATGAAGGCCTTTTTAACCAGGCAATTTAGGATGCCTGGTCTTTGAAACCAAGTCCTACAGCCTTTCCCTGAGGGAAGGCCCAAGGGTCTTCCCTCTTGTTTTGTTCAGGGAAGGCCAGCTTGGAGAGGTGCAGCTCACTAGTGTGGTCTTTTTAATGGATTCTTCACCCGTCACTGGCCTAAGGAGCTATACCATTTTTTAATTTTATTGAGACTTCATCAGTTTTGTGATGAAAAAAATTTGAAAATGAATTGGAACACATTCAATGCAGTGTGGGTAACGCCAGCTGCTGATGTAACCAAGGCTTACGTAGTTACATACGCACGTGTGTAACCATATGTCAGAATGACCCTCTCTACCACACCCCCAAGGGGGAAAAGAACTATTATTTTCAATAGAAACAGACAAATCAGAGGTTAGTAATGATAGCACATGGGCCAGAGAGGATGTTCAGGACAGTATCTCCCGGGATGGACACTTCCCTTTACCTCTTCCACCGCCAACATCGGAGTCACTCCATCATGCCCTCCTCCAGAGCATGGTGGGATGACTTTGGCTCTCCAGCCCCACCCACATCCATATTTCTCATCTTGCTTCTACCCAGGGTGGATCGTTGAGCAGATGGTGCTAAGAAAACTGGCTTCAATATGAGAAAAGTAAAACTAGAGTCTCAAGCAGATCTGGACTCTAGGTGGATTAAGGACTGAAATGAAAAAGGTAAAAATATGAAGTCCAGAGAAGTACTGATTACTATTTCAGTGACTTAATCCTGGGAAATATTTCTTAGTAAATATTCCAGTAAAGTACAAGCTATAAAGCAAAACATTGATGAATGTGGTTATATAAAATTGAAGATTTCCAAGTTACATTGGGAGATACCAGAAAAGTCTGATCTCCAAAAGATATAAGAACTTTCTAGAAATCAATTTCTAGAACAAATCTAGAAAATCTAGAAAAAGATGGGAAACATAAAAATAATTGGAAAAGCAAACAAGCAGGAAATTCACAAAAAGGGAAATCTAAATTGTTAATACATATTATTGTTAATACATATAACATATATGAAGTAACACTCAAAATTATTGATTCAGAGAAATGCAAATTAGAACTAGATAACACTTTATACCTGGGAGGCTGACAAAGATCACAAAGTTGGTAAAGTAGAATCTTAAAAGAGATAGAAAATAGGAATCCTTGCACTGTCTAGCAAGTATCCTGGTATAACATTTGAAACAGTGATTTGATAACTATCATATAGTCTGTGACATGTTTATCCTATTCCTTGGTATGTACTCTGGGGGTATTCTAAGATAAAATCATGAGGAGACATACAAGGGATGCTTATTATAGTGCTGGTTTTGGTACCAGAGAATTGAAGGCCAACTTAGAAGAATGCATTAATAAAAATGTAGTTGATACTACAGAATACATACTTCGTAACAGAAGAAACTCGCTAAATATCACCATAGCAACATGTATAGGTCTTAACAACATAGATATAAAAAAATTAATAAATAGTGTGGGATACATGACACAATACTATTGATGTAAATTCAACTACAGGGCTTCCCTGGTGGCTCAGTGGTAAAGAATCTACTTGCCAGTGCAGGATACATGGGTTTGATTCCTGTGTCAGAAAGATCCCCTGGAAAGGAAATGGCAGCCCATTCCGTATTCTTGCCTGGGAAATTTCATGGACAGAGGAGCCTGGTGGGCTGCAATCCATGGGGTTGCAAGGAGTTGGACACGACTTAGCAACTAAACAACAGGAACAAATTCAACTACATATTCAAAATAAGGATCTATCTATCTATTTCTTAAGGAACCTATACAAATTAAAATGTACATGTTAATCACAGAGTATGCATATGAGTGAAGGGAAGTGGGTCTCAAGGGGAAATTTGCTGAGAATTAGTTTCCTATTGCTAAAACAAATGATCACAAACTTAGTGGCTTTGAAACAACACCTATTTATTAACTCAGAGTTCTGTAGGTGAGAAATCTGGCAGAACATGGCAGGGTTCTCTATTGAGAGTAACACATGTCCGAAATCAAGGTGTTTTGTTGGCTGAGCTTTTGTCTACAGACTCTGGGGAAAAGTTTGTCTCTAAGCTTAGTTCATTGTGGTTGTAGGACTGTGGTTCTTTCTGGTTGTAATTGAGAGACTACTGGCTGCTAGAATCCACCTGCATTCCTGGCCACATGGCCACCCTCTTGTCTTCAAGCTAGCAATGACGCATCAAATTCTCTCATGCTTCCCATCTCTTCTTTCTTCCCCTGTGGCAAGTCAGAAAAAAACTCTGATGTCAAAGGGCTAATATGATTATATCATAGCCACTCTGATAATCTCCATATTTTAAGGTCAACTGATTTGGTAAATTAATGATGTCATCAAGATTCCTTTACAGCAGCAACTAGATTAATGTTCCATTGAATAACTGGGAGATGATCTGAACTTCTGAAGTGGCCTGGGACAATCAGATAAGTTTTGTTTCAGTGTCCTTGATCTCCTGGAGAGAGTTTCACAGTTGTTGTTCATTAGTTTGTCCATTTGACATTTTTAGCCAGCAAAGACCTCATCCTCATCTTAAATCTTTACTTGATCTGGAAGTAAATATATCATAGACTGTGCCATGAGGAACTTGATCTTATCTTATATATAATGAGCTGGATGCAGTCCAACTATACAGGGACCAGTTTAAGCTTATCAAGCTGAAGTCCATGTTCTGAACGTTATAAAACACCATGTTCTTGTGAGTGACTTGACTTCGTCAGGCTGCCTCATCTGTTCCCAACAGCTTGCCAAGTACAGCAGGTGCATTCCCCAAAAAAAGGGGCTGAATGTTGTTCACCACTGGCTTTGAAGAATAGCTTTTCAGTTACCTTTTCCAGGTCCTCTTAGCCTGGGGGTGTTTTCTTGGCCTTCTTGGTGCACAGTCTTCTTCTGCATCTAGTGTTTGTTTGCTTGATATCAGAAATTCCGCTTCCTGACTGTGCAGAAGAAAGATTCTGCCTGAGATGTCAAGATTTCCTCCTGAGTCCACACTCGAAAGTTGTCAAGCAAGTAGAAGATCAGCCCATCTTGTTTTTTTTTTTTCAAAGTGGTCTCTTTGGCAATGCATAGAGTAGAAAATATGAGGTAAGGAAGAGACTTTATGCAGCCAGAGTGACCTAAGAATCCATTGATTTGTCTTCATTTGTTCTAGGAGGGCTATTAGGGATGTACTTACTTTATGCTATTGCTAGTCATTGCTTTTGTGCCTTTCTAGAGTAATAGACGAGAATAAAAATGCACAGGAGAATCAGAGAAAAGGCCCTCTGGCATTTAGACTTTGAACTTCATGTTTTCAATTAATTGGTATTGGTTCTAAGGCACACCTACATAATTATGTGTGTATAATAATGGTATTTTTCCAGCCCTTCCACCATGGCTCCAGTCAAAGTAACTGTTTTCTCTATTAAAAATGTTTTAATTCGAAGTATAGTTGATTTACAATGTTGTGTTAATTTATGATGTACAGCAAAGTGATTTAGTTTTACATATATGTATATATAAAACTAAATCATTATATGTAAAACTAATGGTAAATCATGTGCCTACAATGCAGGAAACCTGCGTTCGATCCCTGGGTCGGGAAGATCTCTGGAGAAGGAAATGGGAACCCACTCCAGTGCTCTTGCCTGGGAGATCCCATGGACGGAGGGGAATGGTAGACTACAGTCCATAGAGTCACAAAGAGTCGGACCTGACTGAGCAACTTCACTTTACTTTCTTTCATACATACATATATATACAGACACACACACACACACACACACACA
>SJXQ01002832.1:273381-284652 GCA_006408695.1 Aepyceros melampus | reverse complement strand
ACCCCATAGACGGCAGCCCACCAGGCTCCCCCGTCCCTAGGATTCTCCAGGCAAGAACACTGGAGTGGGTTACCATTTCCTTCTCCAATGCATGAAAATGAAACATGAAAATTAAGTCACTCCATTGTGTCTGACTCTTCTCGACCCCATGGACTGCAGCCTACCAGGCTCCTCTGTCCATGGGATTTTCCAGGCAAGAGTATTGGAATGGGGTGCCATTGCCTTCTCATATATATATATATATATATATATATATATAGCTTTTCAGTTACATTTTCCAGGTCCTCTTAGCCTGGGGCTATATATATATATAAAATATAGGTTTCTCAGGTGGCACAGTGGTAAAAATATGCCTGCTAATGCATATACCTCTGCTTCATATCTCCTGATAATTCATGAGTTAATTTTTATAACTAACAGAATGCAAAAGCCTAAATATGAAACAATAGTTAAATGTTTACATGCCAGCAGTAGTGGAAAATGATATAGGTGGATTCTGTCAGAGGAGAGCACATTTTTTGGGTGAAAGGTTAGATAGCAAGTTTTCCAGTCTTTGGGAGCCACACAGTCTCTCTCACAGCTCCTCAGCTTTCCTGTTGCAGCCATAGACAATTCATAAATGAATGAATGTCACTGTGTTCCAATAAAACTTTATTTACAAAAACAGGTGGCCTGGGTTTGGCTCATGGACCAGAGTTTGCCAACACTTGAATTATATCCTTTAATTCTTATAAGAACCCTGTATGTAGAGACTATTATTATTTCTACTTTATGGATGAGGAAACTAAAGCCTAGAATAGTTAGCTAATTTGTCTAATTTCACACTAAAAATTAGAAAATCCAGGATTTTATTTTCCATTGTGACTTCAGAACTCAGCTGTTATCTTTGAGCTATAAACTACTCCTGACTACCACTAAAGAAATAAGTAAACAAACATTTGGGTCTTATGTTTTATTATTGTTGATTGACTAGGAAATACAGTTTTCCTGAGCTACAAGTACAAAATTTTAGCTATAACTTTTCATCAGTTTCTTCGATGTGAATAAGACTACCTCCCCCTGCTTATGCCCCACTATGTGATGTGATCCTGGTAGAAAGTGCTCAGAAGTGGGGGCATTTCATCAGGGCTGATCTGGAACAAGGACTTCCCCAGTGGCTCAGAGGGTAAGGAATCTGCCTGCAATGCAGGGGACACAGGAGATGGGGGCTCGATCTCTGGGTGGGGAAGATCCCCTGGAGAAGGAAATGGCAACCCACTCCAGTATTCTTGCCTGGAAAATCTCATCAACATAGGAGCCTAGTGGGCTGTAGTTCATGGGGGTCACAAAGAGTTGGACACGACTGAGCACAAGGCACATGCTGAGGCTGATCTTGAAAGCACTGTTCCAAGTCTACTTAGTAGCCTTGAACAGTCTTCTAGTGGGCTAGGTCTTTATGAGGGGAGTGATGCTTGCAATTCCATCAGTTTTAATTTTTGTGGATGGTTGGTTTAGTCTGGTTTAGTTGCTAAGTGGATGACTGAGAGCTATTTAATAGCAACCATTCCTGTGTGTTACAAAGGGTCATTAAGCTTCAGTATTCATAAACTCAAATTAGTGCATTGTTGGAGCTTATTTTAGACTCTAATTCAGTATTTTACGAAGAAACCTGGTGGCCCTGTAATGCTTGGCAGTGTAGCAGGGGACCCACTACCCTCCGAATGTGGGTGGCTGCAGTTCTGCAGTTTTGGAACAGAAGCTTCTAACCAGTTACCATCAGGGTGGTACTTAGCTTTTTGTATTTGCTACTGCATGCGTGCGTGTGCGTGCTGAGTCACTTAAGTCGTGTCTGACTCTTTGCAACCCTGTGGACTGTAGCCTGCCAGGGTCCTCTGTCCATGGGATTCTCCAGGCAAGAATACTGGGAGGGCGTTGCCATGGCTTCCTCTAGGGGTTCTTCCCGACTCAGAGATCGAAACTGTGTTTCCTATGGTTCCTGCATTGTATGTGGATTCTTTACCTTTGAGTCACCAGTGAAGCCCCATATTTGCTACTCTTCTTTTTAAAAATATATCTGTTTATTTATGCATTTATTATTTGGCTGTATCGGATCTTAGTTGTGGCATGCAGAATCTTTAGTTACGGTGTGGCATGCAGAATCTTTAGTTTTGGCATGTGAACTCTTAGTTTTGGCATATGGGATCTAATACCCTGACCAGGGATTGAACCCATACCCCCTGGATTAGGAGCATGGAGTCTTAGCCACTGGACCAGCAGGGAAATCCCTTACTATTATTCTTGATTTTTAATTATGAATTGCCCTTAAGTTTAGTTTGTTATCTGTTATATAATTAATCAAATAATGTGTAGTGGTACACATTTCATCAGGAATGTTTTTGACACGTTTTCAAGCAGTTAGACATATGTATATATGTACCTATGTACCTACATATATATATATATATATACACACATAGTGTATATATATATATATACACACACACATATATATATAGACACCCATATGCTATTGTTCATACCGACGTTTTTCACCTTCCCCAAATCCGCATTATTTTCCACTAAAAATTTAAAACATGGGAAAGTTAGGTGAGCAGTGTATCCTTTGCCTCCACTAAATAGACTTCCATTAAAAAAAAAAGTTTAAGTTCGTGGATCAGGAAGAGCTCTTCTTTTCTCAGCACACTGTTGCGGACCTTACCAAGAGGCACAGATCGAATAAAACTTTTAGAAGAGAAGTAGAAAACCAATTTATTTTTTGACTTCCCTTGGAAATGTCTTTCTTATCACCAGCAGAGCATCTAGCAATACACAGGTGAAAATACATATATTTTCATCTCCCTTCTTTTCAGAAGGGAGCTTTTTGTGGTACCTCCCCTTCCCCTAACTGCAAACAGCTGAGTCAAATGATATGTATAACCTATTCATCTGTGGCTAGGGAGGGATCTGTTCCAGTGTGGCATTTTTCTAAATCCAATTTGTAGACGTGACCTGGCTCAGCCTCATTCTCTAGAACAAGCCTGATTCTAGTAAGGTGCATACTGTTCAGCTTACATAATTGAGGACCCGAATCACAGAAGTGCTTCCAGTAATTTCTCATGGAACTATGAGTCCAGCAGAGGCTTGTATGGGGAAGAGCTGTTTGGAGTTTAGTCCAACTATCTCACTTCCAAAGAATTTTCATATAATAAATTATCACTTCTTTCTCAATCATAATTTTCTGAGTAAAACTCCATGTATTTAGAGCTATCCACTGGAAATTATCTGATCTGTTTTTTGCCAAAATAAAAAACATTTCTGCTCGCATATAAGTTTCCAAGTATTACATTTGGGTCACTAGTTAAGAAACTTATGGTTTTATGTGGCATTGAAGCCCAAATCTTAGATATACAAACTTCCTTCTTGGCAGAAAGTTCTGCCACATTCATTGCTCTGTCATTGAAAGTCATCAGAGTTTGCCACTGGCTAGAACTCCTGTCCAGTGAAATGACATACCAACCATAGTTTTCCTCCCTGAAAAATGTGGGTCCACAGTGCGCCGTGAGGTGTCTCTAGATTCCTGACGACTGATTTCTTTTGTGTGCTCTGTGTTCTTACACTTGACTAAGAGGGCTGTGCAAAATTTCAGTAGATGATTTGACTCTTTATAAAGATAAGGGTATTTTAAGCAGGTTTTGGGGGTTACTTCTGAAGACCTCCTCATGTGTAACTCTTTGATTGTTTGAAGGACAGAAAAGCTTGTGCAGTCTTTATCCTTGATTGTTCAGTTGCTCAGTCATCTGACTCTTTGCAACCCCATGGACTACAGCACACCAGGCTTCCCTGTCCTTCACTATCTTGCAGGGTTTGCTCCAACTCACGTCCACCGAGTCGGTGATGCCATCCAACCATCTCCTCCTCTGTCGTCCCCTTCTCCTCTTGCCTTCAATCTTTCCCAGCATCAGGGTCTTTTCCAATGAGTCAGTTCTTTGTGTCTGGTGGCCAAAGTATTAGAGCTTCAGTTTCATCATGAGTCCTTCCAATGAATATTCAGGGTTGATTTCTTTTAGGATTGACTGATTTGATCTCCATGTAGTCCAAGGGACTCTCAAGAGTCTTCTCCAACACCACAGTTCAAAAGATCAATTCTTCAGTGCTCAGCCTTCTTTATGGTCCAATTGTCACATCCATACATGACTACTGGAAAAACCATAACTTTGACTGTATGGACCTTTGATTAGGCATAGATGAAATCTCTCTAGTTTTCCTTGTGAACTCTGTTACAATGTGCTTGCCAGCTGCTTCTAACACATAGCTCCCAAATCCTAATGGCCAGTCACAATAAATATTGTTTTTCATTCACATCATTGCCCAGTTGGGTCAGCATCTCTTCCAGATGGCTCTCCTCCAAGAAATGGAGACCCTTCCAGTGATGACTCAGAAGTATAGCCTCATTCATCAGGTGACTTTGTCATGTTGGAGTCCTTTACTTTCCACCTGCTGAAAAGCTATCAAGATGTGAACTGAGGATCTCCTAGGTGATTTTAGGGGCCAGATTGGGAAATGTTATCCTAGCCATGACTACATAACTTTATAGAGCAAGGCATGCTGGGAAGTGAGGCTGTTTTGTGTGGACAGAAAGAAGAATTGGGATTGGTGAACAGACAGGCAGGCTCAGCTACAAATACCATCGCAGGACCTTTCTCCCACATTTGTGTTCCTGAACTGATGGCCTATTCCTAGACAGCCATTCTTCAGAATGTTAAAAGGTAAACTGAGGCATGTAACTCTTCTAAAATGTAGAAGAGTTTAAAATAAAACAAAACAGACTCATAGAATCAGAGAACAAATGGGTGATTGCCAGAAGAGAGAGGAGTTGGGGGGTGGGGTGGGTTAAGGGAAATAGGTAAAGTGGTGAAAGAGGTACAGATCTCTGTATATAATAAATAAGTCACCAGGATGTAATATACATCATAAGGAATATAGCCAATAATATTGTAATAACTTTGTAAGGGGATAGATGGTTATTAGACTTATCAAGGTGATCATTTCATAGTGTATGTAAAAGTCAAATCATTATGTAGTACACTTGAAACTAACATAATATTTTACATCAGCAATGTTGTTTAGTCACTAAGTCATGTCCAACTCTTTTGTGACCCACCATGGACTGTAACCTGCCAGGGATACCCTCTCCATGGGATTCTCCAGGCAAGAATCCTGGAATGGATTGCCATTCCAAACCCAGGGATCAAATCCGCATCTCCCATGGTCAGAGGAGCATGGCAGGCTATAGACCATAGGGCTGCAAAGAGTCCGACACGACTGAAGCAATTTAGCACAGCACAGCACAGCTTAAAGCCTAGTTGGCTAATTGGCATTGGTTATCCTTGAATTTCAGTGTCATAACCTTGAGGCATTTTACAGGCTTAAGTTTTGGTTTGCTTACGTGGACCACCATGGCATTGGGGCTCCCTCAGGATAATGACTTTCTTGTTTAATTGCTATAACAAGAGTTAGCTGACTGGCTCCTCAGGCAACCAGCAAGGCACTCTTCTGCTTCACTCCTGCTCTGGATAGAAACTGGGTGACTTAGAATGAGGAAATCTAATTTTTTCAGGCATGTTTGTGTTCTTATTCGTATTGTTTCTTATTTCTATGTGGACTAAATTGCCTAACTGAAGCTTGCAAAAATGTAAACTTCAGGGCCATTTCCTCTATTAAAATGAACTGGCAGATGGTCTTTACTGGAGAAAGGAGGCTGCCTTCCAGGGCTCTTGAGAACAACAGCTCTCCAATGGGGCTGCTACAAACCCACATGTAATCACTTTGTTCCTTTCCCCTGGCAATGGGTTTCATGAGGTAGAGCATAGAAGTTAAGAGCATAGCCTTGGGTTTGAGTCCTGGGTCAGGCATTTGAAGCTATTTGAACTTGGAATTTAAGTGAACATAGAAATGGCAACCCACTCCAGTGTTCTTGCCTGGAGAATCCCAGGGACAGGGGAGCCTGTTGGGCTGCCGTCTATGGGGTCACACAGAGTCGGACACGACTGAAGTGACTTAGCAGCAGCAGCAGCAATCATTTAAAACTTAACACAATATCTGGAATATAGTTCCTGGTATATCTTAGTTTTTGTCATTGTTGTCTCTTTAGTGGGTGAGTTTGCTCCTGACCACAGTCTACTTGGGATCTTTAATAGTTTGAAACTTTAGAGGGTAGTTTTCTTCATGCCTCTCCCTTTCTACCTCAATTCACTGTCATTTTTTTTAATGGTAAAATGACATCTTTATCTCATCTGATGGTTCCTTCTAACTTTTTTCAACAAGGTATGTCCCAGACTTACTGCACAAAGACATATAACATTTTATTTGGCTTGCCTAGTACTGTAAATCAACCAGAGCTAGCAGGTAAAATATCAGGTGTTTCTATCTGAAAATGTGAAGTTCCTGTTTCTAGAAAAACCAGACCTTACAACAGTAGGCCCACATGGCAGTGAGGTCAGAGTCATTCCACAGGGGCTGAGTGTTCTTCCACACCATGGTTAGGTGAAAGTGAAAGTGAAGACACTCAGTTGTGTCTGACTCTTTGTGACCCTGTGGACTGTAGCCTGCCAGTCTCCTCTGTCCATGGGATTTTTGAGACAAGAATACTGGAGTGGGTTACTATTTCCTTCTCCAGTGGGTCTTCCCAACCCAGGGTTTGAACTCGGGTCTGCTGCATTGCAGGCAGACTCTATACCATCTAAGCCACAGGGAAGCCCCCATGGTTAGGTGATGATTGTCTAATTCACTACAGCCCCCACCACTTCCTGTATTTCATCTGACACTAAGGCTGAGGTGGGGCTCTCACCATTTATCATTGTTTTTGTATTTTTGTTTTCTTATTTTTAAAACTTTTTATTTTATATTGGAATATAGCCGATTAACAATGATGTGATCGTTTCAGGTGGACAGCAAAGAAACATGGCCATACATATACACTGTATCCATTCTCCCCCAAACTTCCCTTCTATCCAGGGTAACACTGAGCAGAGGTCCTTGTGCTATACAGTAGGACCATGTGGTTATCCATTTAAAATTAAACAGAGTGTACATGTCGATCCCCAACTCCATAACTATCCCTTCCACCCTCCTCTCCCACCTGGAAACCATGAGTTCTTTCTCCAAGCCTGTGAACCTGTTTCTGTTTTGTAAATAAGTCCATGTGATCCTTTCTTTTTAGATTCTACATATAGAGGATGCCATACAATATTTCTCCTTCTCTGTCTGACTTTATTCAAGACAATCTCTAAGTCCATTCATGTTGTTGCAAATGGCATTATTTTATTCTTTTTAATGGCTGAGTAATTACTTTCTAACTTTTGAGTGATATTATTTTTCTCATGCATAACTGTACAAAAAAGAGAGAGAAACAAAAGATAGATAAGTGGTGTTAAATGTATCAAGAAAATGAGAGAAAGCCTAATTCTTTGTGAGAGTGAAGGCCATTCCTGTATCTAAGTATAAAGCACATGCTAATTTTGAAAGAAGGAAAGCCAGCATGCTTCACTCATTTATATTAACAGTTTGGTCCCTGAAGGCAATTGAGCTGGCTACCTGGGGAGAAAAAGATATTAACTAAATATAATTAAGTGTCAAAATGTATTGGATAGTAAATATGATAGGCAGTCTGGAGGAGGGCTTTGCGTTTTTCTTGATTGAGTTTAATTGCTGTGTAGTGACATTGTGTAGTTACTAAAGTCTAGAAATTCCCTTTTCATTGGGAAGTTGGGACTTTTGGAGAAGACCATAGAGATGAAAGAGGTCTTACAGGGAGTATAACCCAATTCCCTTATTTTCTGATGAAGAAACTGAGGCCCAGAGAAATAGTGAATAACATCACACAGTCAAAGCCAAGACTCAAACCTATATCCCAGAGCAGTGCTTCTGTGTTCTGAGGGTTGAACAAAGCAGTTGTATATCCTTAGGATGAGGTTTGCCCCTTAGAGAGAAGGGTTAGAAACTTCATAGAGCATCATATGACTTTTTATTTTCCAGGCATTAAAATGAAGGTAATCAAGGTTTAGGCATTTCCCCAGAGTGTAGGAGGTCTGTAACTGTGGAAGATGGAATATTCCATGAAGTGTAGATTCCAAGAACAGAGAGGGGACTAGGGATGAAGAAAAAAATATAATAGTTATTTAGAAGTAATATCGTAGGGAAGCAGTTATAAAAACAAAATGAAACATGCTTGAGGACTCCTAAATCTTAATCAAACACATTTGGAATAACAAATGTTACTATCTTAGTCTAGACAGAGGAGACAGTTTTGGTAAATCACAAATTCAACAATTCTAACTGCAGAGCTGGAATTTAGTATCAGTGACTTTGTTGGCAGAGATCCATTACTATATTGAAAACTCTTCAATAAACCTTTTGAAGAAATGAATTTGGGTAATTAGGATCTGCCGAGCAAGTTCAGAGCAGAGAAAGGAAGGAAGCATGTTGATGAACTGGATTAAAATATAGCTTGGAGTGGGGAGGGAGGTGGGAGGGAGGTTCAGGATAGGGGACACATGTACACCCATGGCTGATTCCTGTCAGTTTATGGCAAAACCCACTACAATGTTGTAAAGTAATTAGCCTCCAATTAAAATAAATAAATTAAAAAAATAGGAATTGGAATAAGCTAAGCCTCACTTCATGGGAAATAGATGGGGAAACAGTGGAAACAGTGTCAGACTTTATTTCTTTGGGCTCCAAAATCACTGCAGATGGTGATGGCAGCCAGGAAATTAAAAGATGCTTACTCCTTGGAAGGAAAATTATGACCAACCTAGATAGCATATTAAAAAGCAGAGATATTACTTTGCCAACAAAGGTCCGTCTAGTCAAGGCTATGGTTTTTCCTGTGATCATGTATGGATGTGAGAGTTGGACTGTGAAGAAAGCTGAGCACCGAAGAATTGATGCTTTTGAACTGTGGTGTTGGAGAAGACTCTTGAGAGTCCCTTGGACTGCAAGGAGATCCAACCAGTCCATTCTGAAGGAGATCAGTCCTGGGTGTCATTAAAAGGACTGATGCTGAGGCTGAAACTCCAATACTTTGGCCATCTTATGCGAAGAGTTGACTCACTGGAAAAGACCTTGATGCTGAGAGGACTGGGGACAGGAGGAGAAGGGGACACCAGAGGATGAGATATCTGGATGGCATCACCGACTCGATGGACATGAGTTTGGGTGAACTCCAGGAGTTGGTGATAGACAGGGAGCCTGGCATGCTGCGATTCATGGGGTCACAGAGTTGGACATGACTGAGCGACTGAACTGAACTGAAGCCTCAGGAAGGAGTCTTTTTTTTTGTTAGAATTTTAAGTAAAATGTATTTGCTGCCTATCAGATTTCAGTTGCTTTAAAGTAAATGGGTTTTGGCAGTGTTAGGGGAGAGGGCACACTCATGTCCTGCTGCTTGGAATGGATTATGGTACAAGTGTTCAGAGGGATGTATTTTAATACAGATCAAAATAAAAATTTGTATGATTTATGACCTGATGATTCCATTTATAGGATTTTATTTCCAGTATATCCTCTAAAATTCAGCTACCAGAATGTTTACAAAAGCACTGATCATAATAACCAAAAGACATAAATAGGAAACAAACCAAATGCCCAACAATAGGGAAATGTTCAAACAATCAGACTTTCTTCATGCAATAAAAAATTAAGGAGCCATTCTCAGTAGCTTGGGTGATAATTTGATGATGAAGAAAAGAATTAATAATATTGTTAAATGTGAGAAACAACATGATATGAGTGAAAATTTTAAATCATAAAGATTAGATATTATGAAAGCTACAGGAATGTCATCAGGTATTATACAGCCTGATATTACTTTCCTGAGCTATATTTTCCAAACTTTCTTTATATTTTTATTTCTTTTACTTAGCAATAAAAAATTATACTTCAGTAATTAAAAAAACCCAACCCCACAAGCTGAAATTTCCTCTCTCAGCTGATACTAGCTTTAGTTCTGCTGACTACAGAGCAGTTTATTATCTTCTCTACCCATTGTTTTCCAGTTGTCTTAAGATTGTGTGCAAATGCCAAACATGATCTACTGAACACATTTTTAAAGATTGTACGTGTAAAGCTATTCTCTAAGAGTTCCCAGATGGTCCACACATAAAGCGTTATTAGAAGTGAACAATCCATGTGGCTCTTTCAGTCTCTTTTAATGTGACAATAGCTAGATTGTTGTTAGCAGTCTGCTTTATATTTAATTTAAATCTACTGCCTTGGTGTCAAAGAATGAAATTCCTCCTGCAGGGGAAGCCCTGAATTTTTCCTGGCAATTTCAATTTTTTGTTTCAATTTTTTTTGAAAGAAAACAAAGAATGTTAGCATTTGAAAAGTCTCAAAATTTATAGATGATATGGTTGAGACTCAGAGTAATAAAAGGATTTTCCCAAAGTCACAGTCAATGCCACATGTGCCTAAGTAAATGTTAGCCTCTGTGGCACACTATATCTTGAAGTGTCTGCATATATAATTCATTAACAGAAAGGAAGTGAAATTACTGCTCAATAATCACAAATACAAAGTGGCAGCAGGAAAATGGTGACTCTCTTTTCCCTTCCCTGCTGGTCAACTTCCGGCTTTATGTGAGTACTTCTCTCTCTCTGTACTCTGTCCTTTTCTCTTTTCTGCCCTTCTGCTCTGCTCATCCAGATCAAAAACAGGAAGTATGGCACTGATGACACCATTGTGGGATGGCCCCTTGATGCTTCATGCGGGAAGTATTTGGGTCTCTCAGATTCTTCTGAGTGGAGTATCTATCTCTAGGACAAGTAAATCCCAATTTTCTTTTCATAAGAAAAGAGCTCATGTTTTATTGTATTAAAAAGCTTGCTTAAAAATCTCTAAGGGATGATTTGCATGATATAACATTAAATGAGAAAAGAAAGTGGAGAAAAAGTTGCAAAGAATTGCAAAATAGATCTTTTCTAGGCTTGTACAGTAGTGCTGGATGCCACATGGGAATTCAGCAGGGGCTGTTTGCCAGCATCTTTAATTCTCCTCCACATGGGCCTTTCTTCATGGCTTCTTGAGCTTCCTTAAGCATGGTGGCTAGGTTCCAAGTGAGAGGACACAGTAGCCATCAGCCCTTTTCAATGGTAGGTCCAGAACTGCCACTGCCTCACTTCCACTATATTCTACTGATCAGAGTAGTTGATGACCCAGTGAAGATTCAAGGGGATAGAGAAGTATCTTCCATCTCTCATTGTGTCTGTGTGTGTGGGGGGGTGGGGTTGGGGG
>SJXQ01002832.1:258641-273260 GCA_006408695.1 Aepyceros melampus | reverse complement strand
GTTGGGGGTGGGGGGTAGGTGGTTACAACAAATTTTAGCCATCTTTAATCCACTGAAAGATCCAGCTAAAAGACTGGCAAAAGACTTGAACAAGTACTTTGCATAAAAGGGATATTAGCATTACCAACAGGTATGAAAACGTGCTCAATAATTTCTCTGATTCCTTATCAGAGAAATACAAGTTACAGTTGCAAGATACCACTATATATCAATCAGGAGGGCTAAGATGAATAAACAAACACACACAATTGACAGTACAGTCATTGGTGAGAACGTAGAGTAACATGAACTCTTAAATATTGTTGGTGGGAGCTTAAATTAATACAGTTCAGTTCAGTTCAGTCGCTCAGTCGTGTCCAACTCTTTGCAACCCCATGAATCACAGCACGTCAGGCCTCCCTGTCCATCACCAACTCCTGGAGTTCACTCAGACTCATGTCCATTGAGTCCGTGATGCCATTTGGCAATCTCATCCTCAGTCGTCCCCTTCTCTTCCTGCCCCCAATCCCTCCCAGCATCAGGGTCTTTTCCAATGAGTCAACTCTTCACATGAGGTGGCCAAAGTACTGGAGCTTCAGCTTTAGCATCATTCCTTCCAAAGAAATCCCAGGGTTGATCTCCTTCAGAATGGACTGGTTGGATCTTGGAGTCCAAGGGACTCTCAAGAGTCTTCTGCAACACCACAGTTCAAAAGCATCAATTCTTCAGCGCTCAGCCTTCTTCACAGTCCAACTCTCACATCCATACATGACCACAGGAAAAACCATAGCCTTGACTAGACGGATCGTAGTCTGCAAAGTAATGTCTCTGCTTTTGAATATACTATCTAGGTTGGTCATAACTTTTCTTCCAAGGAGTAAGCGCCTTTTAATTTCATGGCTGCAGTCACCATCTGCAGTGATTTTGGAGCCCAAAAAATAAAGTCTGACACTGTTTCTACTGTTTCCCCATCTATTTGCCATGAAGTGATGGGACCAGAAGCCATGATCTTCGTTTTCTGAATGTTGAGCTTTAAGCCAACTTTTTCACTCTCCTCTTTCACTTTCATCAAGAGGCTCTTTAGTTCCTCTTCACTTTCTGCCATAAGGGTGGTGTCATCTGCATATCTGAGGTTATTGATATTTCTCCCGGCAATCTTGATTCCAGCTTATGTTTCCTCCCATCCAGCATTTCTGATGATGTACTCTGCATATAAGTTAAATAAGCAGGGTGACAGTATATAGCCTTGGCATACTCCTTTTCCTATTTGGAACCAGTCTGTTGTTCCATGTCCAGTTCTAACTGTTGCTTCCTGACCTGCATACAGATTTCTCAAGAGGCAGGTAAGGTGGTCTGGTTTTCCCATCTCTCTCAGAATTTTCCACAGTTTATTGTGATCCACACAGTCAAAGGCTTTGGCATAGTCAATAAAGCAGAAATAGATGTTTTTCTGGAAGTCTCTTGCTTTTTCCATGATCCAGCGGGTGTTGGCAATTTGATCTCTGGTTCCTCTGCCTTTTCTAAAACCAGCTTCAACATCAGGGAGTTCACGGTTCACGTATTGCTGAAGTCTGGCTTGGAGAATTTTGAGCATTACTTTACTAGCATGTGAGATGAGTGCAATTGTGCGGTAGTTTGAGCATTCTTTGGCATTGCCTTTCTTTGGAATTGGAATGAAAACTGACCTTTTCCAGTCCTGTGGCCACTGCTGAGTTTTCCAGATTTGCTGGCATATTGAGTGCAGCACTTTCACAGCATCATCTTTCAGGATTTGAAACAGCTCAACTGGAATTCCATCACCTCCACTAGCTTTGTTCGTAGTGATGCTTTCTAAGGCCCACTTGACTTCACATTCCAAGATGTCTGGCTCTAGATTAGTCATCACATCATCATGATTATCTGGGTCATGAAGATCTTTTTTGTACAGTTCTTCCGTGTATTCTTGCCACCTCTTCTTAATATCTTCTGCTTCTGTTAGGTCCAGACCATTTCTGTCCTTTATCGAGCCCATCTTTGCATGAAATGTTCCCTTGGTATCTCTAATTTTCTTGAAGAGATCTCTAGTCTTTCCCATTCTGTTCTTTTCCTCTATTTCTTTGCATTGATCGCTGAAGAAGGCTTTCTTATCTCTTCTTGCTATTCTTTGGAACTCTGCATTCAGATGCTTATATCTTTCCTTTTCTCCTTTGCTTTTTGCTTCTCTTCTTTTCACAGCTATTTGTAAGGCCTCCCCAGACAGCCATTTTGCCTTTTTGCATTTCTTTTCCATGGGGATGGTCTTGATCCCTATCTCCTGTACAATGTCACGAACCTCATTCCATAATTCATCAGGCACTCTATCTATCAGATCTAGACCTTTAAATCTATTTCTCACTTCCACTGTATAATCATAAGGGATTTGATTTAGGTCATACCTGAATGGTCTAGTGGTGTTGCCCACTTTCTTCAATTTAAGTCTGAATTTGGCAATCAGGAGTTCATGATCTGAGCCACAGTCAGCTCCCGGTCTTGTCTTTGTTGACTGTATAGAGCTTCTCCATCTTTGGCTGCAAAGAATATAATCAATCTGATTTCGGTGTTGACCATCTGGTGATGTCCATGTGTAGAGTCTTCTCTTGTGTTGTTGGAAGAGGGTGTTTGCTATGACCAGTGCATTTTCTTGGCAAAACTCTATTAGTCTTTGGCCTGCTTCATTCCGCATTCCAAGGCCAAATTTGCCTGTTACTCCAGGTGTTTCTTGACTTCCTACTTTTGCATTCCAGTCCCCTATAATGAAAAGGACATCTTTTTTGGGTATTAGTTCTAAAAGATCTTGTAGGTCTTCATAAAACCGTTCAACTTCAGCTTCTTCAGCATTACTGGTTGGGGCATAGATTTGGATAATTGTGATATTGAATGGTTTGCCTTGGAGACGAACAGAGATCATTCTGTCGTTTTTGAGATTGCATCCAAGTACTGCATTTCGGACTCTTTTGTTGACCATGATGGCTACTCCATTTCTTCTGAGGGATTCCTGCCCGCAGTAGTAGATATAATAGTCATCTGAGTTAAATTCACCCATTCCAGTCCATTTTAGTTCGCTGATTCCTAGAATGTCGATGTTTACCCTTGCCATCTCTTGTTTGACCACTTCCAATTTGCCTTGTTTCATGGACCTGACATTCCAGGTTCCTATGCAATACTACTCTTTACAGCATCAGATCTTGCTTCTATCACCAGTCACATCCATAACTGGGTATTGTTTTTGCTTTGGCTCTATCCCTTCATTCTGTCTGGAGTTATTTCTCCACTGATCTCCAGTAGCATATTGGGCACCTAATGACCTGGGGAGTTTCTCTTTTGGTATCCTATCATTTTGCCTTTTCATACTGTTCATGGGGTTCTCAAGGCAAGAATACTGAAGTGGCTTGCCATTCCCTTCTCCAGTGGACCACATTCTGTCAGACCTCTCCTCTCCACCATGACCCACCTGTCTTGGGTTGCCCCACAGGCATGGCTTGGTTTCATTGAGTTAGACAAGGCTGTGGTCCTAGTGTGATTAGATTGACTAGTTTTCTGTGAGTATGGTTTCAGTGTGTCTGCCCTCTGATTCCCTCTTGCAACACCTGTCTTACTTGGGTTTCTCTTACCTTGGGCTTGGGGTATCTCTTCATGGCTGGTCCAGCCAAGCACAGCCTCTGCTTCTTACCTTGGACGAAGGGTATCTCCTTACCGCCACGGTTCCTGACCTTCAACTAGGATAGCTCCTCTAGGCCCTCCTGTGCCTGCCCAGCCACCACTCCTCGGCTTGCTCCTCCCGGCAGCTGGCCCTGGCCTCAGGCGTGGGTGGCTCCTCCCAGCTGCTGCCCCTGGCCTCGGGGGCGAGGTGGCTTCTCCCGGCCGCCCCAGACCTCAGACGCGGGGTGTCTCCTCCCTGCCGCTACTGGCCTCGGATGCGGGGTAGCTCCTCCCGGCTGCCGCCCTGACCTCGGACGCGGGGTGTCTCCTCCCGGCCGCCACTGACCTCGGACGCGGGGTAGCTCCTCTCGGTCGTTCTTGCGCCGTCGCAGCCTGGCACTCTAGGCTGCTGCCCCTGACCTCAGACGTGGGGTAGCTCTCAGCCGCTCAAGTGTGGCGGCCGCCTCCGCCGCCTGCGCTCACATTAGGAATTTGTTTGGCATGATCTGTAGGCCACTCATATAGTCTGCAAGTTCCTGCTATCTGTCCCTTGAGAGTTCCGTTCCGTTCCGTTCAGTCGCTCAGTCGTGTCCGACTCTTTGCGACCCCATGAATCGCAGCACGCCAGGCCTCCCTGTCCATCACCAACTCCCGGAGTTCACCCAGACTCACGTCCATCGAGTCGGTGATGCCATCCAGCCATCTCATCCTCGGTCGTCCCTTTCTCCTCCTGCCCCCAATCCCTCCCAGCATCAGGGTCTTTTCCAATGAGTCAGCTCTGCATGAGGTGGCCAAAGTACTGGAGCTTCAGCTTTAGCATCATTCCTTCCAAAGAAATCCCAGGGGTGATCTCCTTCAGAATGGACTGGCTAGATCTCCTTGCAGTCCGAGGGACTCTCAAGAGTCTTCTGCAACACCACAGTTCAAAAGCATTAATTCTTCTGTGCTCAGCCTTCTTCACAGTCCAACTCTCACATCCATACAAGACCACAGGAAAAACCATAGCCTTGACTAGACGGACCTTAGTTGGACTTGAGAGTTCAGCTGGGGTTATTGATTAGGTAACAATTCTTCTTCACGTGAGTCTTTCTATGCAGCTTTTTAGGCTTGCTTATAGCATGGTGGCTGGGTTCTAAGTTAGAGGAAGCAGCATGTGTGGACACATGGATGTGGACCCAAAAGAAATGCATATATTTGTGCAACAGAAGATACATGATGCAAGACTGTTCATGATAGTTGTGTTAGTGACAGAATAAATCTAGAGACAAACCTAATATCCATCAACAATGAATGGATATATATATATAAAAACTGTGGTGTATTCAAGCAATGGAATAATATACAACAATATAGATAAACTATTGTTATACTTAACAATGTGAATGCTTCTGACAAAATTAATATTGAATGAAAAAAAGCCAAGCACAAGAATTCTTATTCTTTGATTTCTTTTATATGGAGTTCAGGGTTGATTTCCTTTAGGACTGACTGGGTTGATCTCCTTACAGTCCAAGGGACACTTAAGAGTCTTGAGAATTGCAGAAAAATTCAAAAGCATCAATTCTGCATCACTCAGCCTTCTTTATGATCCAATTCTCACATCCATACATGAGTAATGAAAAAAGCCATAGCTTTGACTACACGGACTTTTGTGGGCAAAGTGACATCTCTGGTTTTTAATATGCTATTAGGTTTGTTGTTGGAGAAGGCAATGGCAACCCACTCCAGTACTCTTGCCTGGAAAATCCCATGGACGGAGTAGCCTGGAAGGCTGCAGTCCATGGGGTCGCTGAGGGTTGGGCACAACTGAGCGACTTCACTTTCCTTTTCACTTTCCTGCATTGGAGAAGGAAATGGCACCCCACTCCAGTGTTCTTGCCTGGAGAATCCCAGGGACCGGGGAGCCTGGTGGGCTGCCGTCTATGGGGTCGCACAGAGTCGGACATGACTGAAGCGACTTAGCAGTAGCAGGTTTGTTATAGCTTACCTTCCAAGAAGCAAGCATCTTTTAATTTTATGGCTGCAGTCACCATCTGCAGTGATTTTGGAGCCTAAGAAAATAAAATCTTTTGCTGCTTCCACTTTTCCCCCTTTGATCCACCGTGAAGTGATGGCTTCCTGGGTGGTGCTAGTGGTAAAGAGCCCACCTACCAATGAGGAGACATAAGAGATGTGAGTTCAATCCCTGGGTCGGGAAGACCCTCTGGAGGAGGGCATAGCAACCCACTCCAGTATTCTTGCCTGGAGAATCCCATGGACAGAGGAGCCTGGTGGGTTACAGTCCATAGGGTCTCATAGAGTTGGACACAACTGAAGAAACTTAGCATGCATGCATGATGAGACCAGATGCCATAATCTTAGTTTTTTAAACGTTGAATTTGAAGTCGGCTTTTTCATTCTCCTCTTTCATCCTTATCAAGAGCCTTCTTAGTTCTTCTTCACTTTCTACCATTAGAGTGATATCATCTGCATATCTGAGATTGTTGATGTTTCTCCCTATTTTTGATGTTCTTTGGAAGGATTATTGCTGAAGCTCCAATACTTTGGCCATGTGATGTGAAGAGCTAACTCATTGGAAAAGACCCTGATGCTGGGAAAGACTGAAGGCAAAAGGCAAAGGTGGCAGCAGAGGATGAGATGGCTAGATAGCATCACCGACTCAATGGACATGAATCTGAGCAAACTCCAGGGGTTAGTGGGGGACAGAGGGCCTAGCATGCTGCAGTCCATGAGAGCACAAAGAGTCAGATGTGTCTTAGTGACTAAATAAACAACAAATATGGAGTTCAATAAACTTAACTAATCTATGGTAATGGATATCAGAATAACAGTAACCTTTGGGGTGAGTGGTGATAAGGGGGGATATATAATAAAAGCTTCTGTGTTGGCAAAAATACTCTACTTTTTGATCTTGGTAGTGAGCACCCTGGTATGTTCTTTGTATACAAATTCATTTAAGATGTGCACATTTTCCTGTCTGTTTGCTTGAGCTTAAGGTAGTAACTTGTCTAAAACTGAAGTTCTCTTCCTCCTACCTAAACCTGCACTACTCAGATCCTCCCATCTGAGCTAATGGCTCCCCTATCCTTTGGGTCATCTTCAAATTCACTCTCTCTTCCTCTCACATGCCAAATTCATCTGTAGTTCCTAATGTTGTTCAGCATAGGTCTAGCTTCCAGCTACTTTGTCTTCCTCCAGTGGAACTGATACTTTGGTCCATTATGACCTCCTAACTTGTCTCTCAGCTTCCACCCTGTCCCTTGCTACATGCTGTTCTTAGAACTACAGCCAGACATCCACTCAAAGCCTAAGTCACTTCTTGGTACTCCTCCCGGGGCGCCATCTCATACAGAGTAAAAGCCAAAGCCCTTAACACGGTTTATGGGGTCTGGTTTATGGTTTATGGGGTCTGGCCCCATTTCCTCACTGTTTTTCTTATATCCTTTCACTGTCAACCACTCTGGTCTTGTTTCCTGAACACAGCCTGTGCACCTTCCCCATATGGCCATTGTCCTTCCCATTTCTTTCTCCTGATCACATTTCCCCCCCAGAAAGCTGCATGGCTATCACCTCTTTAAGTCTTTTCAGACATCACCTTCTCATGAGACTTACTCTAACCATCCTGGTTAAAATACCTTTCCCTTATATTCCCCTGCCATGCTTTGAATTTTAGCTTTGTACTTCTGATCTTCTGACAAACTATATATTCTACTTATTTATTTTGCATATTGTTTTGCTCTTCATACAGACTCCCAGGAAATTTTGAAGCAATTTATAGTTTGGGAAGGGCTTCCCTGGTGGCTCAGCAATAAAGAATCCACCTGTAATGCAGGAGCCACAGAAGATACGGATTTGATCCCTGGGTTGGGAAGATTCCCTGGAGGAGGGCATGGAAACCCACTCCAGTATTCTTGCCTGGAGAATCCATGTACAGAGTTGTCTGGTGGGCTACAGTCCATGGGGTTGCAAAGAGTTAGACACAACTGAATCAACTTAGCACACATGCACAGTTTGGGAAGCTCTAGTTTTGACCGTCCTGCTTTCAGAGTGCTTTTGCATGCTGTTATTGGGTTTGGGTTTACCCTCTGAATTGGCAGAGCATACACTGCTGCTGCTTCTGCTGCTGCTAAGTCACTTCAGTCGTGTCCGACTCTGTGCAACCCCATAGACAGCAGCCCACCAGGCTTCTCGTCCCTGGGATTCTCCAGGCAAGAACACTGCAGTGGGTTGCCATTTCCTTATGCTATTAGCACCAAATTTATTGTTTGTGGAGATGAGGAGATTGGAGCTTAAAGAAGAAGGTCATGGTGCAAGAAGTGGAAGGGCCAAGACTTGTACATTCATGTTCAAGGAACTGATTCCAAGGCCAGTATCTTTGTGTATCATTCCCTATGGCCAATGACTCTAACTAGAGGGCAGATGAGATACTGAAGAGAACCCAGTGAAGAGGTGGGCCAGGGGACAGAGGAAGTGACTGGGACTCAATTTAGCTATGAAGCAAGATAGTGGTGATGAGTATGTGGACATAAAAATGACAGACCCTGGCTTAGAGATAGCTAGCCCGTTGTCCCCAGTGACTGCTGTGGAGTCAAGTGAGGACAGTCCTGGCTTGATTCCATGTCCAGAGGCTGGAAGTAGAGCAGAAGAAGGGCAGATTCCTTAGTGACCAAATACCTCTACTTCAGAACAATGTTCCTGGATTGTGAAGTTACATTCCTTTTTTTTTTTTTTCTTAAAACTTTCTTTAATTATGGTTAATGAATTTTACAACATTGCAAGATAAACAGCTTATTATGCAATTATTTGTTGCATTTCTGTGTACAAGCAATAAGTAACCCAAGAATGATATTAAGAAATCAGTTTCAGTCACAATAATAAGATACTTAGTAATGCATTTAAGGAAAGCAGTGTGATATATTTGAACACTAAAAGGTATAGAGCTCAACTAAGAAATTAGAGAAAAATCTCAATAAATGGAGAGATATTTCAGTGTTTTACAAATGGATTATAAGATGGTTGCATAGCTCTATAATTTAATAAAAATTTCTAAGCTGTACACTTACAACTGGTGAATTTTATGGTCTATAATTCATACCTCAATAGAGCTAGATAAAAAGATTGGTTTTTTTAATGACCTGTCTGGGTATAGGTACTAAGATGTATTCATGTCAGAAAGCTAATTTTATGTTTGTGCTTTTGAAATAAAGACTGTTGAATATATATGAGTTTATTAAAATCAAGATATTTTTATATTCCTAATTCTAGTCTCTGTTTAACTCTTTACATTCATCATCATAGATTTTGGCTTCTAAACTTGTACAAGCTTTTATTTATGTCCACAGCTAAGAAAACTTGCAAAGTATGTTTTTTGTGTTATTTGTTAAAACTATTATGGTGTTTACTATGAGGAGAAGAAGAGGGGAGGAGAAAATAGGGTGCCGTGGATAAAAATGAAGCCAAAAGCTGTGGCTCTTGTTAGGGTACAGCCATTTCAGTAGCCCACGTGGCAATTGAACAGTTATATTGAGAAGTTTTTCTTCACTAAATGGAAACCGCCGATTAGGTTTTCCACAGTGACTGCTTCTGCTAAGTCGCTTCAGTCGTGTCTGACTCTGCTACCCCACAGACGGCTGCCCACCAGGCTCCACCATCCTGGGATTCTTTAGGCAAGAACACTGGAGTGGGTTGCCATTTCCTTCTCCAATGTGTGAAAGTGAAAAGTGAAAGTGAAGTCGCTCAGTAAGTGTCCGATTCTTGGTGATCCCACGGACTACAGCCACCAGGCTCCTCCGTCCATGGGATTTTCTAGGCAAAAGTACTGGAGTGGGTTGCGATTGTCTTGAGGCCTCTTTAATTTTGCTAGACTTCTCAGTGAGAAGTCCACATGTCATCTAGTCCTTCTATTAAACATCTTTCTTTTAAGGTGTGGGGAAGTTCCCTGTGAAGCAGCATCTGCCATGTTACTTTTATTTTTTATTGGGAACATGGTTGCTTTACACCACTATGTCAACTTCTGTTGTACAGCAATGTGAACCAGTCATATATGTGTGTGTGTGTGTGTGTGTGTGTGTGTGTATATATCTCTTTTCTGGATTCCCTTCCCACTTAGGTCACCACAGGGCACTGAACAGAGCTCTCTGCCCCACACGGTAAGGGCATCTCTTTTATACCGAGCCGTGCATATATGTCAATCCTAGTCTCCCAATCCATCCCACCCCACTTCCCATTCTTCACGTCTGTGACTCTATCTCTGCTTTGCTAATAAGATTGCCTATACCATTTTCCTAGACTCAACGTATATGCATCAATATACAAAGTTTGTTTCTCTCTTTCTGACTTACCTCACTCTGTATGACAGACTCTAGGTCCATCCACGTCTCCGCAAATGATGCAGTTTTATTCCTTTCTGTGGCTGAGCAGTACTTCACCATATATATGAACCATTCCTCTGTCGATGGACATCTAGGTTACCTCTCTGTTCTGGCTATAGTCCTTGTTTTGCTGGTGCCTGCAGACCTCTTAGGGCTTACCCCTGACACTAGTGGTAAAGAACCCGCCTCCCAGTGCAGGAGACATAAGAGATGTGGGTTCAATCCCTGGGTCGGGAAGGTCCCCTGGAGAAAGGCATGGCAACACACTCCAGTATTCTTGCCTGGAGAATCCCATGGACAGAAGAGCCTGGCAGGTTGGACGTGACTGAAGCGACTTAGCACGCACAGACCTCTTAGTGGTCTCAGATATTCCATAGGGTTTACGTAAGAATCAGGTCCAAATTTCTAAAGATTATTTCACTTACATTTTATATTCTCTCCATCCAACTTTTCTGGTAAATAAGTTTTAGACAGCTTACAGTTTAAGAGGACCAATAGCATAAACATAAAAGATAGTGTATGTGGGGGTGGGGGATTTGTAAAAAGCCAAAAATATTTTGCTAGTGGATTTACTGTGTTGGAAACATCTGGTTTTTGTCATTCTGAAATCTGGAGAGAAAATGAAAAGTAGCAGCTATTGTCTGATTAAAACATGCTTAATATTTGGTTACAGGGAGCTGGAAATTTTAAGAGTACGCAATCTAAGAGAAATTCATCATACAAATCTTATTTAAGGGACTTTGACTTCATGAGTGGATTTTTATTTTTCCAGACCTGTTTTAAAGCATTTTTTTTTCTGCTACCAGATGAATGTTCTGTTTACCCATAGCATTCTCCAGAGAGTAAAATGCAGCATGCTTAGGTTGGGGGTTTCGTGAGGGGAGCTTTGCATTGTGAGGATCACACTTGTGTTTCCATTCTTGCTGTTGCATTTTTAGCACTCCACGATTTAGCATCATTCTGTGCATCACTGTCTTCAGTGCTTTTAACCTGAATTTGCAAATTAAATTTAAACTTCTTGAGGACTGAAATGTCTTCCTCTTATGTACTCCCTCATTTCCAGGCCCCCAACATTTTAAAAACTACAGTCTTCAGCCATCTCTCAAATGAGTTTGATTATAGAGTCAGATCAATGACAAGTTTGAACTTGAATTCTCATCTAAGATTATATTGGGTGAGGGATTTAGAGACAAGAAGCTTTGGTTTGGGTACTGGCTCCAACACCTACAAATTGTGAACCTCAGTTTCCTCTTCTGTAGAATGGGGCAGTTAATGACCCATTTCTCACAGGACCTTTACTGTCATAAATTTTGTAGTCAGGTCTTAGTGAAGCCATCAGCAGCACTTGACATAAATAATCCCTTTCTCCTTTCTGTTACGCTGTGTTCATACTGTTTCCAGGACACCAAACTCTTTCTGTATCAGTGGTCACTCCTTGGATTCTTTTGCAGTCTCTTCTTGACCTCTGAAACTAAGTAAGCTCTAAAGCTAACCTGTAGCCAACTTATATTTCTCTCTATCTCTACTCATTGGTGATCTAACCAAATGCAAATATAGGCTGGCATATGCTAATGACTCCCAAGTTAATATTGGCAGTCCATATTCTGCTTCCTCAGACTTCAGACTCACGTTCATGGAACTGATTATTCAATGTCTCCACCTGGAAGTCTACTAGAAATCTCACACACATCCAAGACTGAACTCTGGGCCTCCCCACTCCTCACTCTCTAAACTTGCTTTTCCTACAGCTTTCCCCATCTCAGTTCATGATTACTTCATCCTTTGGTTGCTCAAGCCAAAAACCTTGGCGTCGTCCCTCTTATCTTTCTCTCACTTCCCTTGCGAACCATTGGGAATTTGTTGGCCCTACCTTTTAAGAAAACTGCTGATAGTTGGAACATCCTGATTTCAACTTCAATATTTTTCTCACCAATTCCAATGCCAATATTATACACCCCATGCTTATACCCCATAGAATATCTTTTGAAGATTATTGGAGGAAAACGTGTAACTTGTCTCCTTGCTTCTAAAAGAAGCTCTCCTACATGGCAGTCATAGTGATTCTTTGAGAAAATGTCAGCTTATGTCACTTCCTGCTTAAAATTCTGCAATAGCTCCTCATCCCATCCTAAATAGAAGCCAAAATCCTTCCACACATTGATCTACAAGCTAGTACCTATATGGTTCCCGTTCTCAAACCATCTCCACTAGAGGATTTGTATTGGTTTTCCCCTCTGCCTGGAATGCTCTCCCCCTGGACCTCCTGTTTATCTTCTTTAAAATGTCATGTTCCCCATGGGGCTGACCCTGACCGTCATATTTGAAATTGCACTCCCTCACATACAAATAGCAACTTTGTCTTTTTCCCATAGCACCTTTTATCTTGTAAGTTACCATTTTACTTATTTATGTTGGATGTTCCTTCTGTTGCAATGTAACATAAGAGTCATAAATCCATATGGGAAGAACCATGAGTTCATAATTTTCCAGAATTGACAAGAGACTCAATCCTCAGATGGAAGAAGCATCCCAAGCCTTGAGTAGGACAAAAAAAACATAAATCTAGGTACATTTCATCAAAAACACTTAACGTCACCAAAAGCAAATACTAGACTGGTATAGAATTTCTCATTAGTAACAGCAGAGGTCAGAGGACAATACAATAGGGCCCCTGGGGGAAAATGACTGTTAACATTGAATTCTGAATCTGCCAAACTTTTGTTACTCAAAGTGTGATGGAGGACCAGCAGCACCACAATCATCGGGAAACGAGTGAGAAATGCAGGGTCCACCCCAGACCGACCGAATCATAGTAGTTTCACAAGAACCCCAGGGGTTTTGTTTTATAAGTTTGTTTCAACAAGCTTATAAAAGTTTATGAATATTCACAACTTATAAAGTTTGTGAATCCTTGAACTAAGTTATCATCCAAATGAGACCAAAACAAATAGATTTCAAACAAAGAATAAGAGAACCTTGATAAAAATTATTTCAATAAGAAGCACATCCAACCCAAAGGAAAGAAGGATGTGGGAAACAAAGAAATTGGCAAATGTAGGTAAACCTAAAGAATTTAAGATGTAGCCCTTATTCTCAGGGAGGTTACAATACTGCTGAGTAGAGGAAACCAACACACACAGGAAACGGGACCATTAGGTACCCTGGAAGTAGTTGTCAGGAAACCTCAGTTCTGGTCTGGAATTTGCCTTTTAATCTACCTGAACCTCTATTTTCTCATTTATGAAATGAGTTAAGTCACTGTTTTTCAAACTTGTTTGACCCTGACCTACCATAAGAAATGCATTTTACATCTTGACCCAGTTCATTCATATGAAGCCATACAATTAAATGTTAATCAGAATTGTGCTTTCCCTTTCTGTAGGCAGTGCACTTGAATGTTTTCTATTCTATTTCCTTTATAAATTTGCTGCTTTATTTTGACTTGAAAATGATAAAACTGAAGGCTCCCTAAAGCTTTTTGGTTCTGCTGCTGAGCTAAGTTGCTTTAGTCGTGTCTGACTCTGTGAGACCCCATGGACAGCAGCCCACTGGGCTCCCCCATCCCTGGGATTCTCCAAGCAAGAACACTGGAGTGGGTTGCCATTTCCTTCTCCAGTGCATGAAAGAAAAATGAAAGTGCATGAAAGAAAAGTGAAAGTGAATTCGCTCAGTCATGCCCGACTCTTAGTGACCCCATGGACTGCAACGCGTACCAGGCTCCTCCACCTATGGGATTTTCCAGGCAAGAGTACTGGAGTGGGTTGCCATTGCCTTCTCCACTTTTTGGTTCTGACCATATATAATTCATTCTTAATGGTAAATATTAAATCACATACAATCTCTAGATAACTGGTTCTTAAACTTGACTGCACATTAGAACCTCTTGGGTTGGTGTTTCCTAATTACTGATGCTTGTGTCCCACCTTAGCAATTCTCATTTAATTGATATGGCATGTAACCCAAGGTCAGGCTTTGTAAAAGCTTCTTGCATGGTCCACAACTAAGCCAGCTCTTGAGAGCCATTGCTGACAGAGAGTCCCCTGTATTTGAAGCATCTTTGCAAATGGTAATAGCTTTCCTAGGATCTGCTTTTTGGTGGCTGCCGACAGCCTTTGTAAAAAAAAAAAGTCACACTAGTGTGCGTAAGGATTGACATTTTTCTAATTCCTGAATCCTTTCTCCTGCTTAGAGTTCATGCTTGCCCTCTGGCTCCATCCTCATCCCGTCGTCCCTGGACATTTAAGCATGTCCTAATCACCAGAGGAAAAAACAATTTCTCCCCGTCTTCTCTTTCTTCTCTCTTTTGTAGTAAAACTTCCCATGTGAACAAAGGTGTCTGCTGCCCCCTTCAGACTCTAACCTCTCATCAACTAACTACCCTCTGCCTTCCACCCCTGCCCCTTTCATCAAAACCTCTTTTGTCAAGGTCACCAGTGCCTCTTAGACGGTTGGGTTCAATGGACACCCTTCAGGGCTTAACTTGCTTGAACTCTTAATAGCATTTTATACCCTTACCTTGGTTTTCTAAGAACTTTATACTTTCTTAATTTGTTAGTTTCAGGTCACTTCCTCTCTCACTCACCACCCCTGCCCCCCCCCCCTCCCCCCCCCC